>CALNHX010006088.1:75258-95681 GCA_940337035.1 Agriotes lineatus | reverse complement strand
AACGGAGGCCGATCTGGAAAAAGAAGCTCATGGAGAAACGGAGGCCGATCTCGAAACGGAGGCCGATAGAGAAACGGAGGCCGAATTGGAAACGGAGGCCGATGGAGAAAAGGAGGCCGATCTAGAAACGGCGGCCGATGGAGAAACGGAGGCCGATCTGGACAAGGAAGCTCATGGAGAAACTGAAGCCGATCTGGAAACGGAAGGCAATGGAGAAACGGAAGCCGATCTGGAAACGGGGGCCGGTAAAGAAACGGAGGCCGATTTGGGAAACGGAGACCGGTGGAGAAAAGGAGGCCGATCTAGAAACGGTGGCCGATGGAGAAACGGAGGCCGATTTGGAAACGGAGACCGATGGAGAAAAGGAGACCGATCTAGAAACGGAGGCCGATTGAGAAACGGAGGCCGATGGAGAAACGGAGGCCGATGGAGAAACGGAGGCCGATCTGGAAAAGAAGCTCATGGAGAAACGGAGGCCGATCGGGAAACGGATTCCGATGGAGAAACGGAAACCGATCTGGAAACGGAGGCCGATGGAAAAACGGAGGCTGATCTGGAAACGGAGGCCGATGGAGAAACGGAAGCCGATTTGGAAACGGAGGCCGATGGAGAAACGGAGGCCGATCTGGAAACGGAGGCCGATAGAGAAACGGAGGCCGAATTGGAAACGGAGGCCGATGGAGAAAAGGAGGCCGATCTAGAAACGGTGGCCGATGGAGAAACGGAGGCCGATTTGGAAACGGAGACCGATGGAGAAAAGGAGGCCGATCCAGAAACGGTGGCCGATGGAGAAACGGAGGCCGATTTGGAAACGGAGACCGATGGAGAAAAGGAGACCGATCTAGAAACGGAGGCCGATTGAGAAACGGAGGCCGATGGAGAAACGGAAGCCGATCTGGAAAAAGAAGCTCATGGAGAAACGGAGGCCGATCTCGAAACGAAGGCCGATAGAGAAACGGAGGCCGAATTGGAAACGGAGGCCGATGGAGAAAAGGAGGCCGATCTAGAAACGGTGGCCGATGGAGAAACGGAGGCCGATTTGGAAACGGAGACCGATGGAGAAAAGGAGACCGATCTAGAAACGGAGGCCGATTGAGAAACGGAGGCCGATGGAGAAACGGAGGCCGATCTGGAAAAGAAGCTCATGGAGAAACGGAGGCCGATCGGGAAACGGATTCCGATGGAGAAACGGAGGCCGATCTGGAAACGGAGGCCGATGAAGAAACTGAGGCCGATTGGGAAACGGAGGCCGATGGAGAAACGGAGGCCGATCTGAAAACGGAGGCCGTTGGAGAAACGGAGGCCGATCTGGAAAACTAAGCTCATGGAGAAACGGAGGCCGATCTGGAAACTGAGGCCGATAGAGAAACGAAGGCCGATCTGTAAACGGAGGCCGATAAAGAAACGGAGGCCGATCTGGAAACGGAGGCCGATAAGGAAACGGAGGCCGATCTGGAAACGTAGGCCGATGGAGAGACGGAGGCCGATTTGGAATAGGAGGCCGATGGAGAAACGGAAGCCGATGTGGAAAGGGAAGCTCATGGGGAAACGGAGGCCGATGGAAAAACGGAGGCCGATCTGTAAACGGAGGCCGATAAAGAAACGGAGGCCGGTCTGTAAACGGAGGCCGATAAAGAAACGGAGGCCGATCTGTAAACGGAGGCCGATAAAGAAACGGAGGCCGATCTGGAAACGGAGGCCGTTGGAGAAACGGAGGCCGATCTGGAAATGAAGGCCGATGGAGAAACGAGGCCGATCTGGAAACGGAGGCCGATGGAGAAACGGAGGCCGGTCTGGAAACGGAGGCCGACCGGGAAACGGAGGTCGATCTGGAAACGGAAGCCGATAGAGAAACGGAGGCCGATCTGAAGACGGAGCCCGATAGAGAAACGGAGTCCGATCTGGAAACGGAGGCCGATAGAGAAACGGACGCCGATCTGGAAATGGAGGCCGATGGACAAACGAAGGCCGATCTGGAAACGGAGGCCGATGGAGAAACGGAGGCCGGTCTGGAAAAGGAGGCCGATGGAGAAACGGAGGCCAATCTAAAAACGGAGGCCGATGGAGAAACGGAAGCCGATATAAAACGGAGGCCGATAGAGAAACGGACGCCGATCTGGAAACGGAGGCCGATGGAGTAACGGAGGCCGATCTGGAAAAGGAAGCTCATTGAGAAACGGAGGCCGATTTGGAAACGAAGGCCGATGGTGAAACGGAAGCCGATCAGAAAACGGAGGCCGATCTGGAAACGGAGGCCGATGGGGAAGCGGAGACCGATTTGGAACAGGAGGCCGATGTAGAAACGGAGGCCGATCTGGAAAGGGAAGCTCATGAGGAAACGGAGGCCGATCCGGAAACGGAGAACGATGGAGAAACTGAGGCCGATCTGGAAACGGAGGCCGATGGAAAAACGGAGGCCGATCTTAAAAAAGAAGCTCATGGAGAAACTGAAGCCGATATGGAAACGGAAAGCGATGGAGAAACGGAAGCCGATCTGGAACCGGGGGCCGATGGAGAAACCCAGGCCGATTTGGAAACGGAGGCCGATGGAGAAACGGAGGCCGGTCTGGAAACGGAGGCCGATGGAGAAACGGAGACCGATGGTGAAACGGAAGCCGATCAGGAAACGGAGGCCGATCTGGAAACGGAGGCCGATCTGGAAACGGAGGCCGATGGAGAAACGGAGGCCGATGGTGAAACGGAGGCCGATCTGGAAACGGAGGCCGATGGAGAAACGGAGGCCGGTCTGGAAAAGGAGGCCGATGGAGAAACGGAGGCCAATCTGAAAACGGAGGCCGATGGAGAAGCGGAAGCCGATATAAAACGGAGGCCGATAGAGAAACGGACGCCGATCTGGAAACGGAGGCCGATGGAGTAACGGAGGCCGATCTGGAAAAGGAAGCTCATTGAGAAGCGGAGGCCGATTTGGAAACGAAGGCCGATGGTGAAACGGAAGCCGATCAGGAAACGGAGGCCGATCTGGAAACGGAGGCCGATGGGGAAGCGGAGACCGATTTGGAACAGGAGGCCGATGTAGAAACGGAGGCCGATCTGGAAAGGGAAGCTCATGAGGAAACGGAGGCCGATCTGGAAACGGAGAACGATGGAGAAACTGAGGCCGATCTGGAAACGGAGGCCGATGGAAAAACGGAGGCCGATCTGGAAAACTAAGCTCATGGAGAAACGGAGGCCGATCTGGAAACTGAGGCCGATAGAGAAACGAAGGCCGATCTGTAAACGGAGGCCGATAAAGAAACGGAGGCCGATCTGGAAACGGAGGCCGATAAGGAAACGGAGGCCGATCTGGAAACGTAGGCCGATGGAGAGACGGAGGCCGATTTGGAATAGGAGGCCGATGGAGAAACGGAAGCCGATGTGGAAAGGGAAGCTCATGGGGAAACGGAGGCCGATGGAAAAACGGAGGCCGATCTGTAAACGGAGGCCGATAAAGAAACGGAGGCCGATCTGTAAACGGAGGCCGATAAAGAAACGGAGGCCGATCTGTAAACGGAGGCCGATAAAGAAACGGAGGCCGATCTGGAAACGGAGGCCGTTGGAGAAACGGAGGCCGATCTGGAAATGAAGGCCGATGGAGAAACGAGGCCGATCTGGAAACGGAGGCCGATGGAGAAACGGAGGCCGGTCTGGAAACGGAGGCCGATAGAGAAACGGAGGCCGATCTGAAGACGGAGCCCGATAGAGAAACGGAGTCCGATCTGGAAACGGAGGCCGATAGAGAAACGGACGCCGATCTGGAAATGGAGGCCGATGGACAAACGAAGGCCGATCTGGAAACGGAGGCCGATGGAGAAACGGAGGCCGGTCTGGAAAAGGAGGCCGATGGAGAAACGGAGGCCAATCTGGAAACGGAGGCCGATGGAGAAACGGAGGCCGGTCTGGAAAAGGAGGCCGATGGAGAAACGGAGGCCAATCTAAAAACGGAGGCCGATGGAGAAACGGAAGCCGATATAAAACGGAGGCCGATAGAGAAACGGACGCCGATCTGGAAACGGAGGCCGATGGAGTAACGGAGGCCGATCTGGAAAAGGAAGCTCATTGAGAAACGGAGGCCGATTTGGAAACGAAGGCCGATGGTGAAACGGAAGCCGATCAGGAAACGGAGGCCGATCTGGAAACGGAGGCCGATGGGGAAGCGGAGACCGATTTGGAACAGGAGGCCGATGTAGAAACGGAGGCCGATCTGGAAAGGGAAGCTCATGAGGAAACGGAGGCCGATCCGGAAACGGAGAACGATGGAGAAACTGAGGCCGATCTGGAAACGGAGGCCGATGGAAAAACGGAGGCCGATCTTAAAAAAGAAGCTCAAGGAGAAACGGAAGCCGATATGGAAACGGAAAGCGATGGAGAAACGGAAGCCGATCTGGAAACGGGGGCCGATGGAGAAACCCAGGCCGATTTGGAAACGGAGGCCGATGGAGAAACGGAGGCCGGTCTGGAAACGGAGGCCGATGGAGAAACGGAGACCGATGGTGAAACGGAAGCCGATCAGGAAACGGATGCCGATCTGGAAACGGAGGCCGATCTGGAAACGGAGGCCGATGGAGAAACGGAGGCCGATGGTGAAACGGAGGCCGATCTGGAAACGGAGGCCGATGGAGAAACGGAGGCCGGTCTGGAAAAGGAGGCCGATGGAGAAACGGAGGCCAATCTGAAAGCGGAGGCCGATGGAGAAGCGGAAGCCGATATAAAACGGAGGCCGATAGAGAAACGGACGCCGATCTGGAAACGGAGGCCGATGGAGTAACGGAGGCCGATCTGGAAAAGGAAGCTCATTGAGAAGCGGAGGCCGATTTGGAAACGAAGGCCGATGGTGAAACGGAAGCCGATCAGGAAACGGAGGCCGATCTGGAAACGGAGGCCGATGGGGAAGCGGAGACCGATTTGGAACAGGAGGCCGATGTAGAAACGGAGGCCGATCTGGAAAGGGAAGCTCATGAGGAAACGGAGGCCGTTCTGGAAACGGAGAACGATGGAGAAACTGAGGCCGATCTGGAAACGGAGGCCGATGGAAAAACGGAGGCCGATCTTAAAAAAGAAGCTCATGGAGAAACGGAAGCCTATATGGAAACGGAAAGCGATGGAGAAACGGAAGCCGATCTGGAAACGGGGGCCGATGGAGAAACCCAGGCCGATTTGGAAACGGAGGCCGATGGAGAAACGGAGGCCGGTCTGGAAACGGAGGCCGATGGAGAAACGGAGACCGATGGTGAAACGGAAGCCGATCAGGAAACGGATGCCGATCTGGAAACGGAGGCCGATCTGGAAACGGAGGCCGATCTGGAAACGGAGGCCGATCTGGAAACGGAGGCCGATGGAGAAACGGAGGCCGATGGTGAAACGGAGGCCGAACAGAAAGCGGAGGTCGATAGAGAAGTGAAGGCCGATAAAGAAGCGGAGGCCGATCTGGAAACGGAGGCCGATAAGGAAACGGAGAATGATCTGGAAACGTAGGCCGATGGAGAAACGGAGGCCGGTCTGGAAAAGGAGGCCGATGGAGAAACGGAGGCCAATCTGAAAACGGAGGCCGATGGAGAAACGGAAGCCGATATAAAACGGAGGCCGATAGAGAAACGGACGCCGATCTGGAAACGGAGGCCGATGGAGTAACGGAGGCCGATCTGGAAAAGGAAGCTCATTGAGAAACGGAGGCCGATTTGGAAACGAAGGCCGATGGTGAAACGGAAGCCGATCAGGAAACGGAGGCCGATCTGGAAACGGAGGCCGATGGGGAAGCGGAGACCGATTTGGAACAGGAGGCCGATGTAGAAACGGAGGCCGATCTGTAAAGGGAAGCTCATGAGGAAACGGAGGCCGATCAGGAAACGGAGAACGATGGAGAAACTGAGGCCGATCTGGAAACGGAGGCCGATGGAAAAACGGAGGCCGATCTTAAAAAAGAAGCTCATGGAGAAACGGAAGCCGATATGGAAACGGAAAGCGATGGAGAAACGGAAGCCGATCTGAAAACGGGGGCCGATGGAGAAACCCAGGCCGATTTGGAAACGGAGGCCGATGGAGAAACGGAGGCCGGTCTGGAAACGGAGGCCGATGGAGAAACGGAGACCGATGGTGAAACGGAAGCCGATCAGGAAACGGAGGCCGATCTGGAAACGGAGGCCGATCTGGAAACGGAGGCCGATCTGGAAACGGAGGCCGATGGAGAAATGGAGGCCGATGGTGAAACGGAGGCCGATCTGGAAACGGAGGCCGATGGAGAAACGGAGGCCGGTCTGGAAAAGGAGGCCGATGGAGAAACGGAGGCCAATCTGAAAACGGAGGCCGATGGAGAAGCGGAAGCCGATATAAAACGGAGGCCGATAGAGAAACGGACGCCGATCTGGAAACGGAGGCCGATGGAGTAACGGAGGCCGATCTGGAAAAGGAAGCTCATTGAGAAGCGGAGGCCGATTTGGAAACGAAGGCCGATGGTGAAACGGAAGCCGATCAGGAAACGGAGGCCGATCTGGAAACGGAGGCCGATGGGGAAGCGGAGACCGATTTGGAACAGGAGGCCGATGTAGAAACGGAGGCCGATCTGGAAAGGGAAGCTCATGAGGAAACGGAGGCCGATCTGGAAACGGAGAACGATGGAGAAACTGAGGCCGATCTGGAAACGGAGGCCGATGGAAAAACGGAGGCCGATCTTAAAAAAGAAGCTCATGGAGAAACGGAAGCCTATATGGAAACGGAAAGCGATGGAGAAACGGAAGCCGATCTGGAAACCGGGGGCCGATGGAGAAACCCAGGCCGATTTGGAAACGGAGGCCGATGGAGAAACGGAGGCCGGTCTGGAAACGGAGGCCGATGGAGAAACGGAGACCGATGGTGAAACGGAAGCCGATCAGGAAACGGATGCCGATCTGGAAACGGAGGCCGATCTGGAAACGGAGGCCGATCTGGAAACGGAGGCCGATGGAGAAACGGAGGCCGATGGTGAAACGGAGGCCGAACAGGAAGCGGAGGTCGATAGAGAAGTGAAGGCCGATAAAGAAGCGGAGGCCGATCTGGAAACGGAGGCCGATAAGGAAACGGAGAATGATCTGGAAACGTAGGCCGATGGAGAAACGGAGGCCGATCTGGAAACGGAAGCCGATGGAGAAACGGAGACCGATTTGGAACAGGAGGCCAATGTAGAAACAGAGGCCGATCTGGAAAGGGAAGCTCATGAGGAAACGGAGGCCGATCTGGAAACGGAGGCCGATGGAGAAACTGAGGCCGATCTGGAAATGGAGGCCGATGGAAAAACGGAGGCCGATCATAAAAAAGAAGTTCATAAAGAAACGGAAGCCGATCTGGAAACGGAAAGCGATGGAGAAACGTAAGCCGATCTGGAAACGGAGGTCGATCTGGAAACGGAGGCCGATGGAGAAACGGAGGCCGATGGTGAAACGGAGGCCGAACAGGAAGCGGAGGTCGATAGAGAAGTGGAGGCCGATAAAGAAACGGAGGCCGATCTGGAAACGGAGGCCGATGGAGAAACGGAAGCCGATCTGAAACGGAGGCCGATAGAGAAACGGACGCCGATCTGGAAACGGAGGCCGATGGAGTAACGGAAGCCGATCTGGAAAAGAAAGCCGATGGAGAAACGGAGGCCAATCTGGAAACGGAGGCCGATGGAGAAACGGAAGCCGATCTGAAACGGAGGCCGATAGAGAAACGGACGCCGATCTGGAAACGGAGGCCGATGGAGTAACGGAAGCCGATCTGGAAAAGAAAGCCGATGGAGAAACGGAGGCCAATCTGGAAACGGAGGCCGATGGAGAAACGGAAGCCGATCTGAAACGGAGGCCGATAGAGAAACGGACTCCGATCTGGAAACGGAGGCCGATGGAGAAACGGAGGCCGGTCTGGAAAAAGAGGCCGATGGAGAAACGGAGGATAATCTGGAAACGGAGGCCGATGGAGAAACGGAAGCCGATCTGAAACGGAGGCCGATAGAGAAACGGACGCCGATCTGGAAACGGAGGCCGATGGAGTAACGGAAGCCGATCTGGAAAAGAAAGCTGATGGAGAAACGGAGGCCAATCTGGAAACGGAGGCCGATGGAGAAACGGAAGCCGATCTGAAACGGAGGCCGATAGAGAAACGGACTCCGATCTGGAAACGGAGGCCGATGGAGAAACGGAGGCCGGTCTGGAAAAAGAGGCCGATAGAGAAACGGAGGACAATCTGGAAACGGAGGCCGATGGAGAAACGGAAGCCGATCTGAAACGGAGGCCGATAGAGAAACGGAGGGCGATGGTGAAACGGAGGCCGATCTGGAAAAGGAAGCTCATTGAGAAACGGAGGCCGATTTGGAAACGAAGGCCGATGGTGAAACGAAAGCCGATCAGGAAACGGAGGCCGATCTGGAAACGGAGGCCGATGGAGAAACGGAGGGCGATGGTGAAACGGAGGCCGAACAGGATGCGGAGGTCGATAAGTAAACGGAGGCCGATCTGGAAACGGAGGCCGATAAGGAATCGGAGAATGATCTGGAAACGTAGGCCGATGGAGAAACGGAGGCCGATCTGGAAACGGAAATCGATGGGGAAACGGAAACCGATTTGGAACAGGAGGCCGATGTAGAAACGGAGGCCGATCTGGAGGCGGAGACCGATGGAGAAACGAAAACCGATCTGGAAACGGAGGCCGATGGAAAAACAGAGGCCGATCTGGAAACGGACTCCGATGAAGAAACGGAGGCCG
This sequence comes from Agriotes lineatus, assembly GCA_940337035.1. Lineage (NCBI taxonomy): Eukaryota > Metazoa > Arthropoda > Insecta > Coleoptera > Elateridae > Agriotes > Agriotes lineatus. The sequence continues at coordinate 86,972 of CALNHX010006088.1, read as the reverse complement.
ATCTGAAAACGGAGGTCGATGGAAAAACGGAGGCCGATCTGTAAACGGAGACCGATAAAGAAACGGAGGCCGATCTGGAAACGGAGGCCGATCTGGAAACGGAGGCCGATCTGGAAACGGAGGCCGATGGAGAAACGGAGGCCGATGGTGAAACGGAGGCCGAACAGGAAGCGGAGGTCGATAGAGAAGTGAAGGCCGATAAAGAAGCGGAGGCCGATCTGGAAACGGAGGCCGATAAGGAAACGGAGAATGATCTGGAAACGTAGGCCGATGGAGAAACGGAGGCCGGTCTGGAAAAGGAGGCCGATGGAGAAACGGAGGCCAATCTGAAAACGGAGGCCGATGGAGAAACGGAAGCCGATATAAAACGGAGGCCGATAGAGAAACGGACGCCGATCTGGAAACGGAGGCCGATGGAGTAACGGAGGCCGATCTGGAAAAGGAAGCTCATTGAGAAACGGATTCCGATTTGGAAACGAAGGCCGATGGTGAAACGGAAGCCGATCAGGAAACGGAGGCCGATCTGGAAACGGAGGCCGATGGGGAAGCGGAGACCGATTTGGAACAGGAGGCCGATGTAGAAACGGAGGCCGATCTGGAAAGGGAAGCTCATGAGGAAACGGAGGCCGATCAGGAAACGGAGAACGATGGAGAAACTGAGGCCGATCTGGAAACGGAGGCCGATGGAAAAACGGAGGCCGATCTTAAAAAAGAAGCTCATGGAGAAACGGAAGCCGATATGGAAACGGAAAGCGATGGAGAAACGGAAGCCGATCTGGAAACGGGGGCCGATGGAGAAACCCAGGCCGATTTGGAAACGGAGGCCGATGGAGAAACGGAGGCCGGTCTGGAAACGGAGGCCGATGGAGAAACAGAGACCGATGGTGAAACGGAAGCCGATCAGGAAACGGAGGCCGATCTGGAAACGGAGGCCGATCTGGAAACGGAGGCCGATCTGGAAACGGAGGCCGATCGAGAAACGGAGGCCGATGGTGAAACGGAGGCCGATCTGGAAACGGAGGCCGATGGAGAAACGGAGGCCGGTCTGGAAAAGGAGGCCGATGGAGAAACGGAGGCCAATCTGAAAACGGAGGCCGATGGAGAAGCGGAAGCCGATATAAAACGGAGGCCGATAGAGAAACGGACGCCGATCTGGAAACGGAGGCCGATGGAGTAACGGAGGCCGATCTGGAAAAGGAAGCTCATTGAGAAGCGGAGGCCGATTTGGAAACGAAGGCCGATGGTGAAACGGAAGCCGATCAGGAAACGGAGGCCGATCTGGAAACGGAGGCCGATGGGGAAGCGGAGACCGATTTGGAACAGGAGGCCGATGTAGAAACGGAGGCCGATCTGGAAAGGGAAGCTCATGAGGAAACGGAGGCCGATCTGGAAACGGAGAACGATGGAGAAACTGAGGCCGATCTGGAAACGGAGGCCGATGGAAAAACGGAGGCCGATCTTAAAAAAGAAGCTCATGGAGAAACGGAAGCCTATATGGAAACGGAAAGCGATGGAGAAACGGAAGCCGATCTGGAAACGGGGGCCGATGGAGAAACCCAGGCCGATTTGGAAACGGAGGCTGATGGAGAAACGGAGGCCGGTCTGGAAACGGAGGCCGATGGAGAAACGGAGACCGATGGTGAAACGGAAGCCGATCAGGAAACGGATGCCGATCTGGAAACGGAGGCCGATCTGGAAACGGAGGCCGATCTGGAAACGGAGGCCGATCTGGAAACGGAGGCCGATGGAGAAACGGAGGCCGATGGTGAAACGGAGGCCGAACAGGAAGCGGAGGTCGATAGAGAAGTGAAGGCCGATAAAGAAGCGGAGGCCGATCTGGAAACGGAGGCCGATAAGGAAACGGAGAATGATCTGGAAACGTAGGCCGATGGAGAAACGGAGGCCGATCTGGAAACGGAAGCCGATGGAGAAACGGAGACCGATTTGGAACAGGAGGCCAATGTAGAAACAGAGGCCGATCTGGAAAGGGAAGCTCATGAGGAAACGGAGGCCGATCTGGAAACGGAGGCCGATGGAGAAACTGAGGCCGATCTGGAAATGGAGGCCGATGGAAAAACGGAGGCCGATCTTAAAAAAGAAGCTCATAAAGAAACGGAAGCCGATCTGGAAACGGAAAGCGATGGAGAAACGTAAGCCGATCTGGAAACGGAGGTCGATCTGGAAACGGAGGCCGATGGAGAAACGGAGGCCGATGGTGAAACGGAGGCCGAACAGGAAGCGGAGGTCGATAGAGAAGTGGAGGCCGATAAAGAAACGGAGGCCGATCTGGAAACGGAGGCCGATGGAGAAACGGAAGCCGATCTGAAACGGAGGCCGATAGAGAAACGGACGCCGATCTGGAAACGGAGGCCGATGGAGAAACGAAGGCCAATCTGGAAACAGGTCGATCTGGAAACGGAGGCCGATGGAGAAACGGAGGCCGATGGTGAAACGGAGGCCGAACAGGAAGCGGAGGTCGATAGAGAAGTGGAGGCCGATAAAGAAACGGAGGCCGATCTGGAAACGGAGGCCGATGGAGAAACGGAAGCCGATCTGAAACGGAGGCCGATAGAGAAACGGACGCCGATCTGGAAACGGAGGCCGATGGAGTAACGGAAGCCGATCTGGAAAAGAAAGCCGATGGAGAAACGGAGGCCAATCTGGAAACGGAGGCCGATGGAGAAACGGAAGCCGATCTGAAACGGAGGCCAATAGAGAAACGGACGCCGATCTGGAAACGGAGGCCGATGGAGTAACGGAAGCCGATCTGGAAAAGAAAGCCGATGGAGAAACGGAGGCCAATCTGGAAACGGAGGCCGATGGAGAAACGGAAGCCGATCTGAAACGGAGGCCGATAGAGAAACGGATTCCGATCTGGAAACGGAGGCCGATGGAGAAACGGAGGCCGGTCTGGAAAAAGAGGCCGATGGAGAAACGGAGGATAATCTGGAAACGGAGGCCGATGGAGAAACGGAAGCCGATCTGAAACGGAGGCCGATAGAGAAACGGACGCCGATCTGGAAACGGAGGCCGATGGAGTAACGGAAGCCGATCTGGAAAAGAAAGCCGATGGAGAAACGGAGGCCAATCTGGAAACGGAGGCCGATGGAGAAACGGAAGCCGATCTGAAACGGAGGCCGATAGAGAAACGGACTCCGATCTGGAAACGGAGGCCGATGGAGAAACGGAGGCCGGTCTGGAAAAAGAGGCCGATGGAGAAACGGAGGACAATCTGGAAACGGAGGCCGATGGAGAAACGGAAGCCGATCTGAAACGGAGGCCGATAGAGAAACGGACGCCGATCTGGAAACGGAGGCCGATGGAGTAACGGAGGCCGATCTGGAAAAGGAAGCTCATTGAGAAACGGAGGCCGATTTGGAAACGAAGGCCGATGGTGAAACGAAAGCCGATCAGGAAACGGAGGCCGATCTGGAAACGGAGGCCGATGGAGAAACGGAGGGCGATGGTGAAACGGAGGCCGAACAGGATGCGGAGGTCGATAAGTAAACGGAGGCCGATCTGGAAACGGAGGCCGATAAGGAATCGGAGAATGATCTGGAAACGTAGGCCGATGGAGAAACGGAGGCCGATCTGGAAACGGAAATCGATGGGGAAACGGAAACCGATTTGGAACAGGAGGCCGATGTAGAAACGGAGGCCGATCTGGAGGCGGAGACCGATGGAGAAACGAAAACCGATCTGGAAACGGAGGCCGATGGAAAAACAGAGGCCGATCTGGAAACGGACTCCGATGAAGAAACGGAGGCCGATCTGAAAACGGAGGTCGATGGAAAAACGGAGGCCGATCTGTAAACGGAGACCGATAAAGAAACGGAGGCCGATCTGTAAACGGAGGCCGATAAAGAAACGGAGCCCGATCTGGAAACGGAGGCCGATAGGAAAACGGAGGCCGATCTGGAAACGTAGGCCGATGGAGAAACGGAGGCCGATCTGGAAACGGAGGCCGATGGAGAAACGGAGGCCGATCTGGAAACGGAGGCCGATGGAAAAACAGAGACCGATCTGGAAACGGACTCCGATAAAGAAACGGAGGCCGATCTGAAAACGGAGGTCGATGGAAAAACGGAGGCCGATCTGGAGAAGGAAGCTCATGGAGAAACGGAGGCCGATCTGGAAACGGAGACCGATGGAGAAACGAAAACCGATGTGGAAACGGAGGCCGATGGAAAAACAGAGGCCGATCTGGAAACGGACTCCGATGAAGAAACGGAGGCCGATCTGAAAACGGAGGTCGATGGAAAAACGGAGGCCGATCTGTAAACGGAGACCGATAAAGAAACGGAGGCCGATCTGTAAACGGAGGCCGATAAAGAAACGGAGCCCGATCTGGAAACGGAGGCCGATAGGAAAACGGAGGCCGATCTGGAAACGTAGGCCGATGGAGAAACGGAGGCCGATTTGGAAACGGAGGCCGATGGAGAAACGGAGGCCGATCTGGAAACGGAGGCCGATGGAGAAACGGAGGCCGATTTGGAACAGGAGGCCGATGGAGAAACGGAAGCCGATTTGGAAACGGAAGCTCATGGGGAAACGGAGGCTTACTGGAAACGGAGGCCGATGGAGAAACGGAGGCCGATTTGGAACAGGAGGCCGATGGAGAAACGGAAGCCGATTTGGAAACGGAAGCTCATGAGGAAACGGAGGCCGATGGAAAAACGGAGGCCGATCTGTAAACGGAGACCGATAAAGAAACGGAGGCCGATCTGTAAACGGAGGCCGATAAAGAAACGGAGCCCGATCTGTAAACGGAGGCCGATAAAGAAACGGAGGCCGATCTGGAAACGGAGGCCGATAGGAAAACGGAGGCCGATCTGGAAACGTAGGCCGATGGAGAAACGGAGGCCGATCTGGAAACGGAGGCCGATGGAGAAACGGAGGCCGATTTGGAACAGGAGGCCGATGGAGAAACGGAAGCCGATTTGGAAACGGAAGCTCATGAGGAAACGGAGGCCGATGGAAAAACGGAGGCCGATCTGTAAACGGAGACCGATAAAGAAACGGAGGCCGATCTGTAAACGGAGGCCGATAAAGAAACGGAGCCCGATCTGTAAACGGAGGCCGATAAAGAAACGGAGGCCGATCTGGAAACGGAGGCCGATAGGAAAACGGAGGCCGATCTGGAAACGTAGGCCGATGGAGAAACGGAGGCCGATCTGGAAACGGAGGCCGATGGAGAAACGGAGGCCGATTTGGAACAGGAGGCCGATGGAGAAACGGAAGCCGATTTGGAAACGGAAGCTCATGGGGAAACGGAGGCCTACTGGAAACGGAGGCCGATGGAAAAACGGAGGCCGATCTGGAGAAGGAAGCTCATGGAGAAACGGAGGCCGATCTGGAAACGGAGACCGATGGAGAAACGAAAACCGATCTGGAAACGGAGGCCGATGGAAAAACAGAGGCCGATCTGGAAACGGACTCCGATGAAGAAACGGAGGCCGATCTGAAAACGGAGGTCGATGGAAAAACGGAGGCCGATCTGGACAAGGAAGCTCATGGAGAAACTGAAGCCGATCTGGAAACGGAAGGCGATGGAGAAACGGAAGCCGATCTGGAAACGGGGGCCGGTGAAGAAACGGAGGCCGATTTGGGAAACGGAGACCGATGGAGAAAAGGAGGCCGATCTAGAAACGGTGGCCGATGGAGAAACGGAGGCCGATTTGGAAACGGAGACCGATGGAGAAAAGGAGACCGATCTAGAAACGGAGGCCGATTGAGAAACGGAGGCCGATGGAGAAACGGAGGCCGATCTGGAAAAAGAAGCTCAAGGAGAAACGGAGGCCGATCTCGAAACGGATTCCGATAGAGAAACGGAGGCCGAATTGGAAACGGAGACCGATGGAGAAAAGGAGGCCGATCTAGAAACGGTGGCCGATGGAGAAACGGAGGCCGATTTGGAAACGGAGACCGATGGAGAAAAGGAGACCGATCTAGAAACGGAGGCCGATTGAGAAACGGAGGCCGATGGAGAAACGGAGGCCGATCTGGAAAAGAAGCTCATGGAGAAACGAAGGCCGATCGGGAAACGGATTCCGATGGAGAAACGGAAACCGATCTGGAAACGGAAGCCGATGAAAAAACGGAGGCCGATCTGGAAACGGAGGCCGATGAAGACACTGAGGCCGATTTGGAAACGGAGGCCGATGGAGAAACGGAGGCCGATCTGGAAAACGAAGCTCATGGAGAAACGGAGGCCGATCTGGAAACTGAGGCCGATAGAGAAACGAAGGCCGATCTGTAAACGGAGGCCGATAAAGAAACGGAGGCCGATCTGGAAACGGAGGCCGATAAGGAAACGGAGGCCGATCTGGAAACGTAGGCCGATGGAGAAACGGAGGCCGATTTGGAATAGGAGGCCGATGGAGAAACGGAAGCCGATGTGGAAAGGGAAGCTCATGGGGAAACGGAGGCCGATGAAAAAACGGAGGCCGATCTGTAAACGGAGGCCGATAAAGAAACGGAGGCCGATCTGTAAACGGAAGCCGATAAAGAAACGGAGGCCGATCTGTAAACGGAGGCCGATAAAGAAACGGAGGCCGATCTGGAAACGGAGGCCGTTGGAGAAACGGAGGCCGATCTGGAAATGAAGGCCGATGGAGAAACGAGGCCGATCTGGAAACGGAGGCCGATGGAGAAACGGAGGCCGGTCTGGAAACGGAGGCCGACCTGGAAACGGAGGTCGATCTGGAAAAGGAAGCCGATAGAGAAACGGAGGCCGATCTGAAGACGGAGCCCGATAGAGAAACGGAGTCCGATCTGGAAACGGAGGCCGATAGAGAAACGGACGCCGATCTGGATATGGAGACCGATGGAGAAACGAAGGCCGATCTGGAAACGGAGGCCGATGGAGAAACGGAGGCCGGTCTGTTAACGGAGGCCGATGGAGAAACTGAGGCCGATCTGGAAATGGAGGCCGATGGAAACACGGAGGCCGATCTTAAAAAAGAAGCTCATAAAGAAACGGAAGCCGATCTGGAAACGGAAAGCGATGGAGAAACGTAAGCCGATCTGGAAACGGGGGCCGATGGAGAAACCCAAGCCGATTTGGAAACGGAGGCCGATGGAGAAACGGAGGCAGATTTGGAAACGGAGGCCGATGGGGAAACGGAGGCCGGTCTGGAGACGGAGGCCGTTGGAGAAACGGAGGCCGATCTGGAAAACGAAGCTCATGGAGAAACGGAGGCCGATCTGGAAACGGAGGCCGATAAAGAAAAGGAGGCCGATCTGTAAACGGAGGCCGATAAAGAAACGGAGGCCGATCTGGAAACGGAGGCCGATAAGGAAACGGAGGCCGATCTGGAAACGGAGGCCGATGGGGAAACGGAGGCCGGTCTGGAGACGGAGGCCGTTGGAGAAACGGAGGCCGATCTGGAAAACGAAGCTCATGGAGAAACGGAGGCCGATCTGGAAACGGAGGCCGATAAAGAAAAGGAGGCCGATCTGTAAACGGATGCCGATAAAGAAACGGAGGCCGATCTGGAAACGGAGGCCGATAAGGAAACGGAGGCCGATCTGGAAACGTAGACCGATGGAGAAACGGAGACCGATCTGGAAACGTAGGCCGCCGGAGAAACGGAGGCCGATTTGGAACAGGAGGCCAATAGAGAAACGGAAGCCGATGTGGAAAGGAAAGCTCATGGGGAAACGGAGGCCGATGGAAAAACGGAGGCCGATAAAGAAACGGAGGCCGATCTGTAAACGGAGGCCGATAAAGAAACGGAGGCAGATCTGGAAACGTAGGCCAATGGAGAAATGGAGGCCGATTTGGAACACAAGTCCGATGGAGAAACGGAAGCCGATGTGGAAAGGGAAGCTCATGGGGAAACGGAGGCCGATGAAGAAATGGAAGCCGAACTGGAAACGGAGGCCGATGAAGAAACGGAAGCCGAACTGGAAACGGAGGCCGATGGAGAAAAAGAGGCCGATCTGGAAACGGATCTGAAAAAAGAAGCTCATGGAGAAACGGAGGCCGATCTGGAAACGGAGGCCGATGGAGAAACGGAGGCCGATCTGGAAATAGAAGCTCATGGAGAAACGGAGGCCGATCTGGAAACGGAATCCGATAGAGAAACGGAGGCCGAATTGGAAACGGAGACCGATGCAGAAAAGGAGGCCGATCTAGAAACGGTGGCAGATGGAGAAACGGAGGCCGATTTGGAAACGGAGACCGATGGAGAGAAGGAGACCGATCTAGAAACGGAGGCCGATTGAGAAACGGACGCCGATGGAGAAACGGAAACCGATCTGGAAACGGAGGCCGATGGAAAAACGGAGGCCGATCTGGAAACGGAGGCCGATGGAGAAACGGAGGCCGATCTGTAAACGGAGGCCGATAAAGAAACGGAGGCCGATCTGTAAACGGAGGCCGATAAAGAAACTGAGGCCGATCTGGAAACGGAGGCCGATGGAAAAACGGAGGCCGATCTTAAAAAAGAAGCTCATGGAGAAACGGAAGCCGATATGGAAACGGAAAGCGATGGAGAAACGGAAGCCGATCTGGAAACGGGGGGCGATGGAGAAACCCAGGCCGATTTGGAAACGGAGGCCGATGGAGAAACGGAGGCCGGTCTGGAAACGGAGGCCGATGGAGAAACGGAGACCGATGGTGAAACGGAAACGATCAGGAAACGGAGGCCGATCTGGAAACGGAGGCCGATCTGGAAACGGAGGCCGATGGAGAAACGGAGGCCGGTCTGGAAACGGAGGCCGACCTGGAAACGGAGGTCGATCTGGAAAAGGAAGCCGATAGAGAAACGGAGGCCGATCTGAAGACGGAGCCCGATAGAGAAACGGAGTCCGATCTGGAAACGGAGGCCGATAGAGAAACGGACGCCGATCTGGATATGGAGACCGATGGAGAAACGAAGGCCGATCTGGAAACGGAGGCCGATGGAGAAACGGAGGCCGGTCTGTTAACGGAGGCCGATGGAGAAACTGAGGCCGATCTGGAAATGGAGGCCGATGGAAACACGGAGGCCGATCTTAAAAGAGAAGCTCATAAAGAAACGGAAGCCGAACTGGAAACGGAGGCCGATCTGGAAACGGAGGCCGATCTGGAAACGGAGGCCGATCTGGAAACGGAGGCCGATGGAGAAACGGAGGCCGATGGTGAAACGGAGGCCGAACAGGAAGCGGAGGTCGATAGAGAAGTGAAGGCCGATAAAGAAGCGGAGGCCGATCTGGAAACGGAGGCCGATAAGGAAACGGAGAATGATCTGGAAACGTAGGCCGATGGAGAAACGGAGGCCCATCTGGAAACGGAAGCCCATCTGGAAACGGAAGCCGATGGAGAAACGGAGACCGATTTGGAACAGGAGGCCGATGTAGAAACAGAGGCCGATCTGGAAAGGGAAGCTCATGAGGAAACGGAGGCCGATCTGGAAACGGAGGCCGATGGAGAAACTGAGGCCGATCTGGAAATGGAGGCCGATGGAAACACGGAGGCCGATCTTAAAAAAGAAGCTCATAAAGAAACGGAAGCCGATCTGGAAACGGAAAGCGATGGAGAAACGTAAGCCGATCTGGAAACGGGGGCCGATGGAGAAACTCAGGCCGATTTGGAAACGGAGGCCGATGGAGAAACGGAGGCCGGTCTGGAAACGGAGGCCGATGGAGAAACGGAGGTCTATCTGGAAACGGAGGCCGATGGAGAAACGAAGGCCAATCTGGAAACGGAGGTCGATCTGGAAACGGAGGCCGATGGAGAAACGGAAGCCGGTGGTGAAACGGAGGCCGAACAGGAAGCGGAGGTCGATAGAGAAGTGGAGGCCGATAAAGAAACGGAGGCCGATCTGGAAACGGAGGCCGATAAGGAAACGGAGAATAATCTGGAAACGTAGGCCGATGGAGAAACGGAGGCCGATCTGGTAACGGAGGCCGATAGAGAAAAGGAGGCCGATCTGGAAACGGTGGCCGATGGAGAAACGGAGGCCGATTTGGAAACGGTGACCGATGGAGAAAAGGAGACCGATCTAGAAACGGAGGCCGATTGAGAAACGGAGGCCGATGGAGAAACGGAGGCCGATCTGGAAAAGAAGCTCATGGAGAAACGGAGGCCGATCGGGAAACGGATTCCGATTGAGAAACGGAAACCGATCTGGAAACGGAGGCCGATGGAGAAACGGAGGCCGATCTGGAAACGGAGGCCGATGGAGAAACGGAGGCAGATTTGGAAACGGAGGCCGATGGGGAAACGGAGGCCGGTCTGGAGACGGAGGCCGTTGGAGAAACGGAGGCCGATCTGGACAAGGAAGGTCATGGAGAAACTGAAGCCGATCTGGAAACGGAAGGCGATGGAGAAACGGAAGCCGATCTGGAAACGGGGGCCGGTGAAGAAACGGAGGCCGATTAGGGAAACGGAGACCGATGGAGAAAAGGAGGCCGATCTAGAAACGGTGGCCGATGGAGAAACGGAGGCCGATTTGGAAACGGAGACCGATGGAGAAAAGGAGACCGATCTAGAAACGGTGGCCGATTGAGAAACGGAGGCCGATGGAGAAACGGAGGCCGATCTGGAAAAGAAGCTCATGGAGAAACGAAGGCCGATCGGGAAACGGATTCCGATGGAGAAACGGAAACCGATCTGGAAACGGAAGCCGATGAAAAAACGGAAGCCGATCTGGAAACGGAGGCCGATGAAGACACTGAGGCCGATTTGGAAACGGAGGCCGATGGAGAAACGGAGGCCGATCTGGAAAACGAAGCTCATGGAGAAACGGAGGCCGATCTGGAAACTGAGGCCGATAGAGAAACGAAGGCCGATCTGTAAACGGAGGCCGATAAAGAAACGGAGGCCGATCTGGAAACGGAGGCCGATAAGGAAACGGAGGCCGATCTGGAAACGTAGGCCGGTGGAGAAACGGAGGCCGAATTGGAAACGGAGACCGATGGAGAAAAGGAGGCCCATCTAGAAACGGTGGCCGATGGAGAAACGGAGGCCGATTTGGAAACGGAGACCGATGGAGAAAAGGAGACCGATCTAGAAACGGAGGCCGATTGAGAAACGGAGGCCGATGGAGAAACGGAGGCCGATCTGGAAAAGAAGCTCATGGAGAAACGAAGGCCGATCGGGAAACGGATTCCGATGGAGAAACGGAAACCGATCTGGAAACGGAAGCCGATGAAAAAACGGAGGCCGATCTAGAAACGGAGGCCGATTGAGAAACGGAGGCCGATGGAGAAACGGAGGCCGATCTGGAAAAGAAGCTCATGGAGAAACGAAGGCCGATCGGGAAACGGATTCCGATGGAGAAACGGAAACCGATCTGGAAACGGAGGCCGATGGAGAAACGGAGGCCGATCTGGAAAACGAAGCTCATGGAGAAACGGAGGCCGATCTGGAAACTGAGGCCGATAGAGAAACGAAGGCCGATCTGTAAACGGAGGCCGATAAAGAAACGGAGGCCGATCTGGAAACGGAGGCCGATAAGGAAACGGAGGCCGATCTGGAAACGGAGGCCGATAAGGAAACGGAGGCCGATCTGGAAACGGAGGCCGATGGGGAAACGGAGGCCGGTCTGGAGACGGAGGCCGTTGGAGAAACGGAGGCCGATCTGGAAAACGAAGCTCATGGAGAAACGGAGGCCGATCTGGAAACGGAGGCCGATAAAGAAAAGGAGGCCGATCTGTAAACGGATGCCGATAAAGAAACGGAGGCCGATCTGGAAACGGAGGCCGATAAGGAAACGGAGGCCGAT
>CALNHX010006088.1:0-75235 GCA_940337035.1 Agriotes lineatus | reverse complement strand
GCTTTAAACTAGGTATATTTAGCTGTATCTTATTTTTAATTATTTGCCTATAATTATCAAGCAGTTTGGTAAGCAACTCTTCGAATAATTACCCATATTCTACTAATTAAATTTATTTTGGTCATATTCCTACAGATATTTGTATATGGCGTTTAGGCAACCCCTGCTACAAATTATTCTGCACTATTCTATTTTGTTGCTAGATAAAGGATATCACTCCTTGCAGTCAAATTTTTCAGGCTGTTTTTTTCGCATCTACTGGCCCAAAAATTTTGGAAAGTTTTGATAACTGGAAGCTGGTGGAATTTTTGAGGTCTTTCCCATTTTAAACTTGGTGCAGGCTGCTAGTGCCTCGGCCGTGTGCTTAAATTTTTGAGCTAATTAGTATAGCTCAGCTCCGTCTTGATTTTTCGGAGGATCTGAAAAAGCACATGTGCCCTTAAGACGTTCGTATTTGATTTGGTTGTACTTACGTCCTTTCGCTTTTGCGGATTCGTTTGAGGTCAGCATTGCTTCTGCCCTTTCTTCTGGCTCAATTCCAGCGTGAGCCATTTACTGTGGACTTCGATTTACTGTGGGACTGGATTTACTGCCGGATGCCACTCATTCCCTGTGGGATCCATTTCCTGTCGGCTACGACCTTGGGAGAGTTCGGACGCCTCCTGCGAGAGGTTGAACTTCCCCCTGAAGAGGCTTAGCATTCCTTGTTCGACGGCACTCTGCGGGCTTCCCAAACCGTCGATTTCGGCCCCTGTAACCATCGAATTGTCAAGGAGCTCGACAAATTCCCTGGTAGCTACGCTGGAGGGGTAGCACTGCACTCACCTGTGATACATTCACCGCTCCCTAGGTCCGCTGGGCCTCTCGCTGCGTTTGCCGTAACCTCCATCGCTTCTGTCGTCCCCGGCCTCCGCACGCCAGGTTAGAAGCCGACATGTTTTTACTACAGGCAAGAAACTGATATAGCTATTTGTGCCTGGTGTATTTCATAGTTAGTTATTAGAATCTCGTCTCGTTAACAGTTAGGGCATGTATGATATTCTTGGCCTAGCAATGCTTTGTCGAGTTAGATGTTAGGGCATGTTTTTTTGTATAATTTTAATGTGTTATTATGATAGGGCTATTACAAATTTCGAGCGCCCATTTTGTGCAGGCTACTGGTCTTTACTGAATCCTTAATCGAGCTTACCTGAGTTTTGCGAAAATAGTTCTGCGGCTCAATCCCGTAGTAGCCTTCGGTTTTTAATTGGCCCCGAGCCACGGCTTCTCCGTGGAACCTACGAATTTACAGTTCAATTAACTCTCGTGCTGCTGCCCTACTTGCATTTATGTGCAACCTGGGAAACTAACGTCAGATTAACTTACTAGAGCCCTGCTTCGGTGGTTCCGCTGCAGACTGGGGATTTGTCGGCTGCCGCGCCCCATCGAGCTCCCCTGCAAATCGTATGTTAGACCTTTCGTTTAGTTACTTCAGTTTTAAGGCAATACTTACCGCATGCTGCCTACTGTTTGCTCGATATCTTCGGGTTTATCTCGACGCCATTTGCATGTCGGTCGCTGAGGTCTGACGTCATTTTTTTTGTTAGCGTGTCGTGGCTAGAGAACCGATTTCGGTAGCCGAGTGCTTTACTTGGGAGTCGCGTGAGCCTGTTAATTATCTTGTCGGAACTCTGTTTGCGGCGTTCGCGATTTCTCCGCGTTATTGTAATTTATTTGCGAGTTTACGTAGGTACAAGTTTGCCGAAGGTTTATTCAAGCGATTGCTTTAGCGTTCATTTATGCATCTGATGTATTTCCATTAATAAAACTGCTCTGTGAACTATATGGCCATATAACCTCGTAGTTTTTGACATTAGAAATTTTGGATTAATTACTTTAGGATCTTACCGAGCTGATATTCGGGGTTTCACATCAGCTGAGCGCTTGCATAACCTGGCCCGCTATATCCTGCCTCACAGGGATTAATTAATTTATTATTTTTTTTATTTAATTTATTTAATACTCGCTACGCTCCGTTTTTAACCGCGCAATGTCTTAATGGGTTAGCCCATTCTCAGGTCATAGTCACTGCTACTATTTGCTCGATTGATATTGATATTTATTATTGCATGTCGCATACTGTGTGTTTTCTCTGGTGTTGCTAAGAATATTGCCTGCTGTGATCTATATATATTTAGTTTATGTTAGCATTGCACTATAGTACGTACCAATATATTTAGAATAAAGCTGTGATCTATTCATTGGTTGATTTGTTTATTTTTGACTTGCTGGTTTTTATCTTCGACCTTGTGTAAGGTCCGGCACGAGGAATTGGATCTGAGACTAGGACCTGGCGCCCACTCCTTTTTTTGTATTCTCTTTTAGCATAGCTGGAACCCTGCGACCCTCGCGGCGAGCTAGCCCAATTAGGCCGATAGTTACCAGCCGGCAAAATAACTAATATAACTTTCGCCAAAAGGTAAGGCCGACCGTCTATCTTCCATTACAACATAGCTACAGACATTGCTGAAAACGAAAAATTATGTTATAACTCTGTGAATCATTGGTTCTATCACAATTTAATTACTGCAATTCTGTATATGAATTCAATGAATTCAAAATTCATGTTAGAGACTTATTGTCATTGGCGCCAGCTCAGCTCGGTGGTTAGAGCATTGGACTGCGGCGCGGAAGTCTGGAGTTCAAATCCCAGATCGATGCCTGGCGGGCGGGCTACCCAGTAGCTTTAAATAATTGGGAACCTGCGTTCGAAGGAATAAGGGGTAATAATGCGGATGTCTAATGCTTGATGCTCAACACATCACTACGTGTCATGAATTTGACATGCGACAGCCGGGTGTGATAGCGAGGATACGGAAGCTTTGACCTTCCGCCTTGCAGGCCAAGCTCCTTCATGGGGTGTTAGTGCCTCACCATTATTATTATTATTATTACTAGTCATTTATTTGATCTTACAAATAAAAATCTAGTTGCTATTCTATGGCACAAGACCCATCTGTAGAAACGATCATTTAATTATAATAATGTCAGTTCTTGTAGCAGTTTACCTAAAAGCTTCAAGTATTTATTATTATTTAATTTTAAATTTTGCTTGAGTATTATTTGATTTTTTGCTGCAACTCTTCATTTAACTAAACCACTAAACGATTATTCTTGCTTGTTGTATACTTTGCTGTTCTTTTTTGCTTTCTTTCGATCTTTCTTATTTCATGTTTTCCCGATCATTAATTCTATTTTCACTTTTTGTATCTGGTTAAGTGGTAGAACATATTGATATTAGTTTAGCATGTCTAAACTTTACCCCTGTGAACCTTGTCTTATTATTTACCTCAATTACTATGTACTTTATATTGCTTATATTTTTTGGTTGGTTCAATAAATGACATTATTATTATTATTACTATTATATTTCATGAAACAGTATTTGTAAAATAAATACTTCAAAAAAAGCACTTCAGGCAGGCATCGCTTTTCGACTGACCTAGTAACTACAGAGCGATCAAAAATAAAATTCATCGCGAGGCCCATGAAAATTATGACCACTGTCTACATTGCGTTTTATTAAGCTGCATTTGAACTACAATTAACTATATTATTAGTTTATGTGACTTTAACAGTCTAATGACCCAGAGAAATGGCCAACGATATGTTATTTAGACCCGTAATGGGACAAGTGGGAGCAGCCAACTGGGCGCGGCAATTTCGGCGCGGCCAATTCGGCGTGAACCAACTGGGCGCCAGACAACCCGAAGCGAAATAATTTTGAAACGCGAATTTTTAAAGGAAGTATTTCTTTGCTTATCTGATGAGAATCTGCTGGCTGTCAATCCTTATCCGCACAGAAATATTATCCTCTTAATATTTTCTACAAGAAGTGATTTATCGCTTTCTCGTAAAGCAGATTAGATAAAACATTATACTTGCTTAGACAGGGCCATTTCTATTCTTTTATGATACTTTTATTTTTACAAATAGCAAAGTTATAAAAAGCTTAAAATTTTTGCCAAAAATCGTTAATATCTTCAAAAGAGGTGACGTAAGACCCATACACATTTATATTAAAATAATTAGCATTTTGGCGCAACACCTTTAAGCCACCCAAGTACAGACAATTTCGCAAAAAAAAACTTGCTAACTGCAATAAATTTCTTAGCCACTCTGTATAACCAAAACTATTTTAGCAATATGCAAAATCTTCGTACCTTCAACTTTTATATGAGCAAATTTTATGCAACTCTCGTTGTTCACGAAATATTTTCCAGCTCCGCAGAATTGCCGGACCCGGTATGCTTAGGTTCCGCGCCAAGTTGGCTCGCGCCGAGTAGGCCGCGCCGAGTTGGCTGCGCCCACTTGTCCTAGACCGATTTAAACGAAATGTATACGTATACCACTGTCTACACTGCATTTTATTAAGCTGCATTTGAACTACAATTAACTATAGAATTAGTTTATGTGACTTTAACAGTCTAATGAGCCAGAGAAATGGCCAACGATATGTAATTTAAACCAAATGTATACGTATATTAGCTTGATATGTAACATTAAACTAAGAAGTGGATAAGTTAAATAAAATGTCGAAAATTAGTTTTAAACAAAAGACAGGCTACAGATTAGGAAAGTTTTATTGTTTTTAATGGCTTTCGCTATGAAGTTAATTTTGAATTATGCCAATGTTCTCTGCCACTGCTTTACAGTTTGTTATGAAATGTAAAACGTTTTTAGAATTGCAATTTGACTATATTAAATACTCACAACTTTCTAACTCTTAGAATGTACATCATACAGTTAGTTATCTTAGACTGTGTTACCGACCCTCTACCAACGGACCCAATTCTTTATTACCCTCCTTATGTGAGCCGGCATAAGACCTTGGCACACCATCCTTCTCCATTTCTCCACTCCATAGAATTAGTCTGTAACTGACTTGAGCCACCCAACACTACAAGCTGTAAATATCATGAACAGATACAGTAATCTAATCTTATTAATAAAATGAAGAAAGTGTCGTTTCCAAACTTTGCCTAACCCTTAGAAAAATACCCCTAATCCAATTATTTTATTCCTGTCGTGGATTATTTGTTTTGGCGAATCGTCTTAACACTTAACAGAAATGTCTTTAATTAACTACTATTGTGTTTGCTGCTAAACTGTTCTTCCAATAAATTATTTATTTGAATTTCATATTACAAAATTATGTTCCACGTAAGTAAAAGTAGTAGACACAGTTGTAAGATTGTTTTTTGTTCAATTTTAAATATAAACTATCTTAACCTCTGATATGTTTTTCGGACTTTTTCCACTGTGTAGGGTGTAAATCACACAACGTTTCGGGAGTTTTGTTTTACTCCCGTCTTCAGGTGTTCCTGGTTAGTTCCTTAACCTCAATCAACAACGTATTGTCTTTTATTACAGTTATTGCATTTGCTAAACAGGAACTCTCAATTTTTACTTCCTTTTACGATAAAGGAAGTATTGGATTCACTTAAAAATTTGAAATTGAGTTTTCAACAGATCTTCACGTTTTAGAGTCCCCTGATCCCAAAAAACATATTTTTTTCATTGGTCTATCTGTCTGTCTGTCTGTCTGTGTGTCTGTCTGTGAACAGAATATCTCAAAAACGAAAATAGCTATGGCGTTAAAACTTCATATACAGCGAAATCTCCCTTACCGGACACTTCTAATAAGCGGACACCTCTCTTACACGGACATTTTGTTGGGAACCAACTTGCTTGCATTAACTTTACTAATAAATTTTTCTCTATTAACTGGACACTCTCTTAAACGGACACGGACATCATTTTTCGACAATTTTTAGACTGTGAATCTCTCTTGTACGGACACTTTAAAATGCAGGCCTAGCTAATGTCGCGAGGCGTCAAACCAATCCATAAATCCAACATTTAGTGATCATGTTGTTAAAATATAGAATTCTTTCAACTCAAATCAGCGTTACGACTGCAGGAAATTCGACACTTTCATTACCCTATGCGCGATATTATTACAAAACAATCCATGTCGCTTGATTTTAGAGGCCTGCATTCAAAACTACTTTGCCTTTTGCGTGGGCATCCCATTAAGATAAAAATAAAAATAGCAAGAATTTTTCCTGCTTGCTTTTATTGAATGAAAGAATAAGAAAACTAGGCTCAGGGCCCCCGCGACCGCGGTGTCTGCCGGTATCAAGTTACGCCAGTGTAATCAATTATTCCAACCAGAGGACGATTTACTCTTATCAGTAATTGGTGACCTGTATAGGAGTATCCCAGAAATCGAAGACGTCGACCCTGACGAATTTATAAACATTGACAAGGAAGTAAGCGAGGAAGATGATGTAACCGAAATGTTAGGTGAATCAGCTGCCGTTGATGTGCATTTGGCAGAATTAGAAAACGATGGCGACTTAGAAATTTGTGAGAATGTAATCAAGACCCACACGGAAGCATTAACAGTAAAAATTTTTAAATTCTTTGCTAAAGAAAGTAATAACTTTAAAGTATTCAAACTGTCAAAATATTTAGAAATACATGCGGAAAGTATAATAAACAGTCAGAAAAACCCTTACGTCAAATGAGTATTTTAGATTTTGTAACAACTATTACATAACTTTGTTGCAATTATTTAGATTCTTGTTTGTATAGTTAGCGTGTATACCTTTGCATAATACAACTTTTTTAAACATAAAAATGGATTTTTCTCTTAAGCGGACGCCTCTAATAACCGGACAAAAACGTTGGCACCGTGCGTGTCCGCTTATGGGAGATTTCACTGTATAAGTTTTGTGTACTATGTAGATGAGACAGAAAGATTATGAAGAAGATCGCGTAACCGGAAGTAGGTGTTTACTCTTGTGATTTTTCAGTTTTTAGATTTTTTCGAAAACGGCTCTAACGATTTTTTTCAAACTTTGCATTTTTATTACATTTTTAATGTGTGTTGATGTGAGAGAGGTGATTTTCCAGTTAAATACTTCTAAAATGGGTTTTGTTTGTTTTTTTTCCTATTTTCTTTATTAACTCCTATTTTAAATAGAACACCCGATATATTATTACGTTTTTGAATTCAGCTTAACATTTTGGAATAAATGTGTCTCTTCAACGAACGCTTTATTTTGTACCGTTTTTGTAGAATTTGTAATGCTTGAACATTGTTGACAAATGCTTAAAAATTAAAAATCAAATGTTTGGCTAATTATAATATCACTGTAAAAGGAAGTTGTGTGAGTGTATCACACCAGATTTTTATTATAACAATGGACGTGAAGCATGAATTGGTGTAATGACCAGTAAGTTGCACAAACCACTAGAAGTCGATGTAACTAAAGTTGAACAACAAGCGATCATTGACGGCACTTTCGACTCGACTTATCAAACAACGCATACTAAACAAATAGGAACTTGATATAAAAAAATAATGCACATTACGTGACTCAGCAAGCCCCGTAGATAAATTACTTAGGTATTGGTAATATGAAGTAGAAGGCAGAAGTTACTTTTTGGAACATGTCCAGACAAAAGTACATTAGTGGAATAAGTTAGAACACATACAGGAGAAAAACCCTATTCTTGTTCTATTTCTAAGTATAAAGCAATTCGGACAAATACATAACTCTTAAATTTATTTATTTCATTTTGGAACCATAATCTTGTTTATTGGGCCTCGATAGAGGGCGTAAAATGGCTTTTATAGCCCTAGGGCCTATAAAGTTGCTAAGCAGTATAACAAGCACCAACAATGTAGTATATTAATACCAACAATCTGCATAGAAACCATAGCACACCAGAAATTAGCAGCGCCGGCATTACGACGATGCAGTAGTCTGTAGCCAAAATACTGATTCCTTGAATTTTGTCCATTTTGAGGACTAAAATGAAATAAGACGTTGTATGTACCACGTGCCTAATCATGATTATAGCTCTCGGGAAAACATTCCCTCGTGCTATAATCTATTGATTACGCCCTTAATACATAAATAACTATTAGAAAACCTTCCTTATCATTGTCCATTTAGAACAACATTTTTAATAAATTTTTATTATCGCCCAGAAGCTTAATCAACAATAAAAAAACTGCCTTTTGTACTGGTTTCAGTATCAATAATTTCTAAAACACAATTCGCTAGAAATCGTTAATTTCACATTATGGAAAATTCGCCAGAATAAAAATCAATTGCAATTACAATTAACAGCATTGAAAAGCTACCAGTTTCTCTATAATTCCGATTGAATGAACCACCCTACAGAAGCGATTCTAGAATGAAGTTTTGAAGTTTGCTAAATAAATAGGAGATGGTTACGATCACTGAACATGTAGAAGATGTACATTACGAACATTTTAAGAGAATAATTACATCGTTTTTGTGTGATTGTACATGCATATCTTTTTATCATTGCCGGTGTCTATACCTTCTTGCCTCGATTATGTCCTTTTGGAAAATGTGATTGGGGCAATTTCGTTTGATTTTTATCTTCAAACTTGGACTATCCTCAATTATAATAAAAAACAGATTGACTCTTTCATTCATGTAGATTCAAACGTGTAGCTCCCCATTTTGATTAAGTACTTGTTCTGTTAAAAGAAAATCAGTAGTTTTAGATGCATAATTCTGATGTCCGTTTTAAGCAAAAAATAAGAACGGACTGGGAAGTCGAGGATAATGAGCTTTTAGTTAAAAGCACTTAAAAAAGAAAAAGTTCAGTTGCTCATCTGTAACACAAATAACAGTTTGTTTGCCAACGTTTATTTCATCAAGTAATTTAGTGATAACAAGCTAACAGCCAATAATTATTCTGCTGGAGGAGCGGGATCGTCGGGCAAGTTTTTGGCAGGTTCGGCCAGAGTTTGCGGGAGCATTACAGCTGTAAGAAGAATTAAGGTTTACAGTTAATAGCGAAATTCACAAAAACAAATGATTCAGGCCGGCCTTTCGGAATACTTTTCCTTTTTTAATAATAATTTTTTAGAGCTAGCAGCGCCGATTTATCAGTAAATTAATAAAATAGATATCTATTAAGACATTTTGTTTGCAAAGGTATTGTTTCGTGGCAAATATATATCAGGTTTAATTAAAGATGTTTGAAAAAATCTAAGCTTTCTACGAAATTCTTAAACTCCAGCGGTATTACTATAAAACCATTATTAAAACACGTGCAGAATAATGAGACGTTAAGGAAGTACGTTCAGAGTTAATTTTGACATTTCGTTACTAGTTCTTTTTTCTGAATCTACAAGAATCATACTTCGAATGATAAGTTAGCATCTGCTCATACCAATATTAGAAAAACTTTGGTTTGCCATTATTCTCATAATGTTTCAATAAGTTTGAGTACTTACCAATACAAGCTGCTGCGACGAGTAAACAGAGGAATTTGCTTGACATGATGATTACTATTACAATGACTAGTCTCACAGCGAGCTTGCTTATATAGTTACCCCAACAAAATTACAATAGTTTTTAAAGACTGATAAATTTTAAGATTTATTCAAAATTTCTAGTGGTTGTAAACATATAATCAAACCATTGTTCTCTTGATCAATGTTAGAGCTAGTCATTGTTATACCATATCCAAAGGTATTTCAATTTTGCACGCTTCACCATCCGTCACTCCAGCGCAGCGTTATATTGTTGAAAGCAGAAAAACCTTGTAACAGCATGCAGGTGTCAAACAAAAGACAAGATCTCGGTACTGAAATTGTTTGATGAAATGCGGAAATATTTTTCCAATATGAAGCACGCGCATTATGTAGATACACAATTTAAAATTAGCTACTAGTATACAGTGTGCTCTAACCAAAATTACTATATACCTTATTGAATAGATACAATGCACAATGAAAGGGAAAGAGTCATACGTGTGTTAATATTTTGTTAGTAAAAGCTTTACATGCAACGGTGTGAAAACGTAGAATGTTCTTAAGGAAGAAAATAGCACAGCATTTGATGTAAACAAGTGCCGAAAAGGTATCTTGTTTGCAAATATAGCACCCCCAAGAATGGATTTTGGGTGGCTTTGGCCCCGTTTGGCGAATTAGAATTTGGATTAAAAGTGAAATCGTATTTTCAACTCCTTTTCGAATTGGTGCAATTTTACTTGAATACCTAAATTAATGTAAATTAAACACAGTCTTCCTCATAACAATTAAGATATATTTTATATAAGCTACATGTTTCGGTTTATCTGTTAAACCATCTTCAGGCTAATGTCAAAATTGGACAGTCCAATTTACTGAATCACCTCATTGTGAGTATGGACCAGATCCTGAATTTTTTTTTTGAATACCTACTTAAATTTTCGAAAAAATCTGAACAAAAGGTTTTTTGTTGACTGTTTTTTAAGGAATTTAGCAAAATTAAAAGCAATTGCCCTAATTAACCTATCTGCAAGCTGCCAGACGACGTGTTACCTGACTTCTCGTGCTATTTGAATATCTTGGTGAATGTCACTCATTTGGGGGTTGTAGCTGTAGAAACTCTACAATATCAAATTCTTAAAATGTTCCAGAGACGCTAGTGGTTTGGAAGACGGGTTGTCTGCGTGGATGCTGCGAGGATTTTTGTTGTCCGCGAAACTTCCATGCGAGTCGTTCAGCAAATTCAGGGCAGCAGTTCGTTTCTGTAAACGATTTTGCTCCATGCCCATCTAGTAAGTTACATTTACTTTGACATATCCATTGCAGGTAAGTTGATTTTACTGTTTGTTTACTGGTTGTCATAACATTAGGAAAGTAAGGTAAAACCTACTTCCCAAGGGAAGTAAGTGAAAAGAAAAGCAAGTACAAGTAATTGTTTATATTGACAGAAACAACTGAAAAACAATTGCTACTAAGCAACTCATCACTAGGTGACTATTTGCTTTGTTTGTAATAGATTAATTTTCTATCAATTAACTTGGAATTATTAAGGGAAAGTTATTCAAATTTTTGTTGGGCATGGAGAAAAATATTATAAGCATGCTCGGGAAGTAACTATCTACAACCAGTGTCGAACTTTGCCAGCCCTCGATAGCTCGGGCTGGCAAGCTCGTTCTCGACTGGTAAAAGCTACTTACTTCCCTTGATGCTTAAATAACTATTACGTAGCTCCACCCTGATTTTTGAGCTACGTAAAACTGTTACCATGTGTCCCAGTACGATATCGCCCGAAAGCAGTTATTTGGTTAAATTGATTACCTTTGGCTTCTTCTTGTGTTTTTATCACTACCCAATGTTCTGTGTTATATCAATTACTTGTGGCTCAACCTTGCTTTATAGATATTTTGGCCTTGAATAGCACGTTTCTGAGTTTATATTTTATTTAAGTTAATTAGCCGATTTTAGAAATGGAACGGTTGATTGAGTACACGTTTTGTAAGTATTGTAAGTGATGCCTGTTAGTCTGGAAAAGCCAAACAATTTCATTCGTGTTGAAAACTATTTTCAGTATGGATAGTAACTTAAAACAAAGAGTAGTTATTGAGTTTTTGGAAAAAGAAGGTTGTTCTGCCCCGAAAATTCATGGACGGCCTTTAAAAGTGTTCGGTGAGTCGACAATTATTAATGTTAGTAATGTGCGTAGAATGGTGAGGAAATTTAGGGCTGGTGAAACCGATATTTTTGATAAGCCACGCTCAAGAAGACCGGTTACTGTTGGAACTGATGAAACAAAATTGCGCATTGATGCGATGATAGGTGAAAATCGACGTGTGACTGTTCGAGAAATTGTTAGTGAATTGGGAACGATACACACAGTGGCGGTGATATTCATAAGCGGGAATAAGCATTGCTTAGGGGCCCGGGCCCTTAGAGGGCCCTTTGGGGGGCCCGGTAAGTTCGTTGACTAAATATATCGATATCTTCTACTTCATTTCGGTATACATTGATAGCACTGCAACCTCAGTCCCCCACTCTCAGTTACCAGTCATCAGTGATCAGACTCGATTTAAGAGCTTTGAAAAACTAACAAATATTTCTGAAGTTTTAGAACCGAAAACCGTTTTAAGTATGCAAGAAGCTGAACAGGTCCGATGTGATTTGCTTCAGAAAAAGTATTCTGATGTCCTCAATCATAATCTCGCCATTCAGTTTGTGAACGCTGTTTCCTTACTAAACGAAGATTTAAATGATAGCATGAGTGTTCCAGATCTGACAAGTTTATTTCTACAGAAATATAGTGTTCTCGAAAGCAATTTTGGCGAAATTATTACTGAATTGGTTTTATTCTTAACTCTTCCTGTAACATTAGCCACAATAGAAAGATCATTTAGCAAGTTGAAAGTAATAAAACATTATGTAAGGAATTCTACCAGCCAAGATAGGCTAGATGACTTTCCGGTTTTGTCAATTGTGCAAAAAGCATCGTCTACGATGAACATAAAAATCTTGTGGAACAATTTGCTCTCAATAAGGCCAGAAAGATAAATTTTTTATTTCTGATCAATTTATTTTTACGGCGTTTTACAGATATTAATGATACAAATAAATACTAAGTAGTTGTTACCTATTTTGACGTGAGTTCTTAGCATTTTACCTGAATATTATTATTTATACGACCACCACTAAAAGTAGGCCTTATAGCGCTAACTTTTTTCACGAAAAATAACAATTTATAAATCAGCGTGTTACACGTGAAATCAGCTGTTTATGTTTAGC
Organism: Agriotes lineatus; assembly: GCA_940337035.1. NCBI lineage: Eukaryota > Metazoa > Arthropoda > Insecta > Coleoptera > Elateridae > Agriotes > Agriotes lineatus. Next base: position 62,610 of record CALNHX010006088.1, on the reverse strand, counting down.
CCATGTGCTAAAAGTAAACAGCTGGGGTTGGATTTAGAATTTCGAACTGGAAGTAAGGTTGTAAAGTTATTCTAGTTACTTTTCTCGTTAGAGGTAAAGTGTTTTTTAAATAATTACAGCATTATGTAATGAATAAAGTAAAATGTGTACATTTATAATTACCTTTGATAACTAACTTTGACAGCTACCAGCTGCAGAAACAGTCACCTGTTCGTCAAGGCCATCTCTTTACTATGACATGAATTATAACTGTCATAAATGCAAACCTTTGCTAAATCAACATATATGGGTTAATAACAGTAAACTTAAGGCCGTACAAAAAATATTGTGTGCAAACTCGTGCTAAAAGTGTTTATGCACGAGACATGTTATGAAACTCAGCCTTCGGATTCGTTTCATAATTTGCATGTCTCGTGCATAAACGTCCACTTTTAGCACTTGTTGCACAAATAGCTATTATTTTACTAGTGTTACCTAGGTAGATATTTATCCATCACTTTTCTTTGTATTTGTGCCTATACCAACTTGAAGATTTTATTTAGTTTTATATTTTTAATTGATATTTTGTTAGATATGTTAGTTATAAAATGTGTTAAATGTTCGGCATTTACTACTCTATTTCTGTTGGTTATAACAGGATATTATATTATTTTTTGTTAAATGTTTACTTTGTATACTATAATTATAAATATACAATTCATTAAGTATATAAAACCTTTTACAAGGGGGGCCATTTTTATATTTGCTTAGAGGCCCAAGGTGCTCTTGCACCACCACTGGGTACACAATGTTGTGGAGAAGATTATAAATGATCTTGGTTATTTTAAGATGTGTGCTAGGTGGATTCCTCACCAGTTAACCGAAGTACTAAAGGAAAAAAGAATGGAGATTTGTGCTGATCTCGTAAACACCTTCGAAGAACGAGGACCATCTTTTTTTATAATGTTGTGACTGGAGAGCAAACATGGGCGACTACATATGATCCAGAAACCAAAAATTAATCAATGCATTTAGCCGCACGCCTGTGAATACCACGCGTTTCATTCATTACCTTAGCATGGCTGTCTTTTATTTGTGCTGCAGCGTTCAAAATTCGCTGGATTAAAGCCTCGCATGTTTCTACTTTCTCTTCGTACACCAACTCTTTCATTCAACCCCGTATGTTGTAATCTAGGGGATTTATATCTGGAGATCTGGCCGGCCAATTGTGTGGGCCATCTCGACCAATCCAATACAGAGAATAGGACACATGTTCATATGAACTTTTTTGCTTGAAATGATCTCAAGAACATGCCCCTTAAGTGCCGGGAGAACTTCGCGAGATACCCTGTACCTATTTTTAAAAATCACTTAAAATTATAAAAACAAAACTAGACTATTGATGGGCCCCTGTTCTTCTATAGAACGCATTTTAACTCGAACTTGATATATTAGTCTTTGGATGACTGAAATATTCATATCACGATTCCTTTGATAGGTTCGTCTTCGTAGTTGGACTGAACATTGACTTTTCGATGAATTCACTCACGTAATTTCTTCGTAATAATCTCTAATTGTACGAAAAATGGTTCTACCGGAAATATTTCTTGTTGTTCAGACTTCGTACGGTATTTAGAAGAACCTGAAAAATGGAGATGGAAGAGAAGTAAGAGTGGACTTACTCTACTCAGAACAACTAAAGAATCTGCTCCTGAAGTTCCCTTCAAATTCCTCTGTTACAAAAGCAAAGAAGGATGTGGCTGTAGGAAGACGGGCTTAAAGTTCTCTCTCTTTCTCTCTCTCTCTCTCTCATTTGCATCCAGTGCAACGAACAGTCCTGCGAAAACGTTGCTGACATTTTGACCGAATTCGAGGAAGATGGGCAAAATGAAAAACTGTCGGTATACGAAGATGTTAAGGATGATGATTCCGAAGAGAAGCGTAAAGAGGAGGAGGAGTACACTCTTCCAGGCACTACAGAAGTAGAAGCCAAGAGGAATATTCGGTTAGCAAGTTGCATACAGAAATCTAAGCACAATTAAATATCACATGGAAATCCATAAATTACGGATTTGCTCGTAAAAAATACGCAACAAAAGATTACAAGGCACAATATTTATGTGTGTACTATTAACAATTAGAAATGGACATTTTGTAGTTTCCCAGATAAGCAACGAATGCGAGTTTCTTATTTTATCTTGCAGACGTGCAGCTCCAACACGCTCTGTGGTCAAATGCGGCTTGTTTTTTTTGCGAAGCTCCTTTCTGCATGGCAAATCAAATGGTTTTCCTTGAAGTGCCAATGGTATGTAAGGTTGTTGGAAAAAAATGATAAAGAAGCCAGTCAGTTTTCCAGGGGCAATAGCAATACAGATAAGAATAAAGTGAAAAGCAAGGCCTGAAATAAAACGGAAATGTAGGTATGCAAGATTGTAGATAAGGGCTATTCACGTACCTGTAGTTGAAAAGCGACTTAAAGATACGGCGTTGAAGTAGAAAAGAGCAACTTAAAACACTACCATACTAATAGTTGACCACTCATCTGACTTGTGTACTAATCAAATGCACGTTGAATTTTTTTAAAAAATCATCCAAGCTCGCAACACTTGAGATTTTGACCAGCAAACGACATCTCATGCCTGCAATTGTATCTATTACTTTTGTTTACTACATAAAATATAATAATCATGATTTTTTCGAACCCGATATATATAAGGAAATATCCGTTTTCGCGTCTTCTAAAAAAGTCATCTTTGAAAGAATATCTGTCTCTTCAGTCTGTGAGTCTGTGTCCGCTCTATGGTCCAGACGGTTTAATCCATCGGCCTAAAAATGTATATATTTATTTTTAATATAAATTGGGATATCCTAGTGATTTTTATTAAAATCGAGTAAACGAAAGTATTTCTTTGCTCTTATGTATTTTCCATTTCCGTGAAAATTTTATAATTGTGGAAAAACAAATTTCATAGAACAAAATCATATACTGTGCAACTATGTACAATTTTTGCATAAACAATTTTCTTTTAAGAAATACAGTTTTTGGAAAAATTGCAAAATTAGAATTTGAGTAAAAATTTTCGAAAATCTGTACATTAATCGTGGAAATAATTGTTTTCAAAACCTTCCTGTATATAGTTTTGGTTTTAATGAGCGTGCAGTGCGACTATTGCCAACGTATATGGATAATAGAACACAATGTGTAAAGTTAGGTACCATACTGTCAAACTCGGCTATACTTGAGAGAGGTGTACCTACAAAAACTTTAAAGTTTTGCAAATCACATCAATATGCGGATGATACACAAATTTATCTCTCGTTTACATCGAATGAAGGAGCTGTAGCTAATGATCGTGGAAATGAAGATTTTAGCAGTATCATTAGAGAAGCTGAAAAACATTCGTTGATAATAAATGCTGATAAATCGTATGTGATAGAGTTTGGGCTAGGCAGGTGTATTAGTGATTCCTTGACTCTTATTCACATTGAAATCAAAGGAAAATTGATTAAACCCGTAGAAATGGTCAACAATCTGGCTCTTACAATAAACTCTTCTTTACGATTCAAACAATAGCTGACAAATATTCTTAAGTTATCTTACGGTACCTTGAAAAGTATTTATTCTCACCGACAGGTTTTAAGTACAAATGTAAAAAAAAATCTTTATGAATCTGTGGTGCTCTCGTGCATAAACTACTGTGATGTTGTACGTATATGGGCTGTGTCTGGGAGTAGATGACGCAAACAGATTACAGAAATTGCAATACTCATGCCTACGATACATTTATGGTATACGACAATACAATAAAATATCACATAAATTGCAAACTGCTGGTTGGCTGAATATTCGTAATAGATGTTTGTTACATTCAGCCTGACTATTCCATAAAGTGATTACGACGAAATGCCATCCTATTTGTAGAATAAGATTACGTTTCGATCTGACGTACACAATATTAGTATTCGCAGGAAGGACTCTGTCTATTCCAGAACACAGAACACAGAAATTTATATGTTTGTACTCCTATCAAATTATTTATGTATATAATAAATTGAGCTGCACCCTGAATACTCTGCAGCATGCTTCATTTAAGAATAGATTTAAATAATTTTTAATCTTGATGCAGTGAGCTGGATTAGTTCCATGTGTGGTATTTGTTCATTACTGTAGATACAACATTATGTTGCAACTTTATTTGGAATTTTTTGTTTTTGGTTTTTTTTAAGGTTAGGTGGAAGAACGGCGACGCATCTTGGATGCTATGCTGAACCGCTTCTTAATTTTCGCAAAGCAAACTTTTTATTTATGTTCCTTAAATGTATGGATAATTATTATTGGTTTTGTGGAAATAAAAGACAAATTATTATTATTATCATTGTTAATATAAAAATTTCCAAATGCGCTAAGAATTTCGGATTATTTATTGATCCAAAATTATCATTTAGGGATCACATGGCAAATACTATTAAAAAAGCATTTTCCTATTTGAAACTGATATACAGCTACATAGCTACAGACATTGCTGAAAACGAAAAATTAAGATATAACTTTGTGAGTCATTGGTTCTATCACAATTTAATTACTGCAATTCTGTATATGGATTCAATGCATTAAAAATTCATGTTAGAGATTTATTTTTGGCATTAGAAAATATGACTCAGTTTCTTCTAAGATAAATGAAGTAAAATGGCTTAACATGAATAACAGAAGAATGTTCATGCTTTATGTTTATTTCACAAAATTATTTACTTCTACTAGTCATTTATTTGATCTTACAAATAAAAATCTAGTTGCTATTCTATGACACAAGACCCATCTGTAGAAACGATCATTTAGTTATAATAATGTCAGTTCTTGTAGTAGTTTACCTAAAAGCTTCAAGTATTTATTATTATTTAATTTTAAATTCCGTCTTTGCTGCTTCTTGATGGGTAGACAATAATGTTATTTTGCTTGAGTATTGTTTGATTTTTGCTGCAACTCTCCATTTATCTAAACCACTAAACGATTGTTCTTGCTTGTTGTATACTTGGCTGTTCTTTTTTGCTTTCTTTCCATCTTTCTTATTTCATGTTTTCCCGATCATTAATTCTATTTTCACTTTTTGTATCTGGTTAAGTGGTAGAACATATTGATATTAGTTTAGCATGTCTGAACTTCACCCCTTTGAACCTTGTCTCATTATTTACCTCAATTACTATGTACTTTATATTGCTTATATTTTTTGGTTGGTTCAATAAATGACATTATTATTATTACTATTATATTTCATGAAACAGTATTTATAAAATAAATACTTAAAAAAAAAGCATTTCAGGCAGGCATCGCTTCTTGACTGACCTAGTAACTACAGAGCGATCAAAAATAAAATTCATCGCGAGGCCCGTGAAAATTATGACCACTGTCTACACTGCATTTGAACTACAATTAACTATATTATTAGTTTATGTGACTTTAACAGTCTAATGAGCCAGAGAAATGGCCAACGATATGTAATTTAAACCAAATGTATACGTATATTAGCTTGATATGTAACATTAAAATTATAAGTGGATAAGTTAAATAAAATGTCGAAAATTAGTTTTAAACAAAAGACAGACTACAGATTAGGAAAGTTTTATTGTTTTTAATGGCTTTCGCTATTAAGTTAATTTTTAATTATGCCAATGTTCGCTGACACTACTTTACAGTTTGTTATGAAATGTACCACGTTTTTAGAATTGCAATTTCACTATATTAAATACAAACAACTTTCTAACCTTTAGAATTTACATCATACAGTTAGTTATCTTAGACTGTGTTCACGACTCTCTACCAACGGGCCCCAGTCTTTATTACCCTCCTTATGTGAGACGGCATAAGACCATAGATGAGACAGCACGCTTTTGAAGAAAATCGCATAACCGGAAGCAGGTGTTTACTTTTGTGATTTTTCAGTTTTTTTAGATTTTTTCAAAAACAGCTCTAACGATTTTTTTCAAACTCTGCATTTTTATGACATTTTTAGTGTGTGTTGATGTGAGCGAGGTGATTTTCCAGTTAAATACTTCTAAAATGGGTTTCTTTTGTTTTTTTCCTATTTTTTTTATTAACTCTTATTTTAAATAGAACACCAGGTATATTATTACGTTTTTGAATTAAGCTTAACATTTTGGAAAAAAATTGTCTCTTCAACGAACACTCTATTTTGTACCGTTTTTGTAGAATTTGTAATGTTTGAACATTGTTGACAAATGCTTAAAAATTAAAAATCAAAATTTTGGCTAATTATAAGATCACTGTAAAAGCAAGTTGTGTGAGTGTATCACACCAGATTTTTATTATAACAATGGACGTGAAGCATGAATTGGTGTAATGACCAGTAAGTTGCACAAACCACTAGAAGTCGATGTAACTAAATTGCACATTACGTGTCTCATAAATACAAGCCCCGTAGATAAATTACTTATTGGTAAAGTCGGTGAATATGAAGTAGAAGGCAGGAGGTACTTTTTGGAACATACTTTTATTGGATGTCCAGACAAAAGTACATTAGTGGAATATGTTAGAACACATACAGGAGAAAAACCTTATTCTTGTTCTATTTCTAAGTATAAAGCAATTCGGACAAATACATAACTCATAAATTTATTTATAAAACCTTCCTTATCATTGTCCATTCGGAATAACATTTTTAATAAATTTTTATTGTCGCCCAGAAGCTTAATCAACAATGAAAAAACGGCCTTTTGTACGGGTTTCAGTATCAATCATTTCTAAAACACAATTCGCTAGAAATCGTTAATTTCACATTATGGAAAATCCGCCAAAATAAAAATCAATTGCAATTACAATTAACAGCATTGAAAAGCTACCAGTAATAATAATATTTATTTCAAAATATTTACAGAAGTAGATACAAAACAAAAGGAGTTGAAGCAGAAATAAATGAGTTAGCCCACATTTTATTAATAAAATAGCATAAAATAGAATAAACAAATAAGTAGGATTCAATTTGTACCAATAAAGTTATCAGCAGTGAAGTAATTTATATATTCTTTTTGTCTACTAGGTTGTGTATATCAACTATTGGAGTTTCCTTTAACCACTTTTTAATTTTATTTTTAAAATTATTGATACTTGGGGAATTTTTAATTTCTTGTGAAAGGCAAGAGTACAGTCGAGGAGCTAATTAACTTTGGGAACGTTGTCCAAAGGTTTTTATAGCTTTTTCAAGCTGCATTTCTTTTTGCACTTTATAACGGGTAAGGTGCCCATGTTCAATATTTTTTAAATTACCTTTTGTTTTATACAGAAGACAGAGTATTCTGTAACAGAATAGTTGCCGCAAGTCGACAGGCCACATTCTTTGAAAAGCAAATCACTGGGATACAAGCGGTCCTTGCCAAGTATAATTTTGATGAAATATTTTTGCAACACTATCAAATTTGCAAGGTGTGTTTTCAAAATACCCCCCCATCCAACGATACCATATTGTAGATGAGACTCAACTAAAGCATGATAAGGTATTTTTAGATTTTTAATATCTAATATATTTTTAAGTTGTTTAAATATGAATAAAATTGATCTTAATTTTTTTATTAGTAGGTTTACGTGTATGTCCCATTTAAGATGTTGATCTATGCATATACCCAGATAATTTAAGTTATTAGTTGGTTCTATACGATATTCTTTTTGCCCATCCATAATAATTAAATCTGTAAATTTTCGTGTCTTTTTTGAGTAACAAGAGAACGATATATATTTCGTCTTCGTGAAATTGATAGATAAGAAATGTTGATTAAACCAACTTTTAATGAAGGGGTTTTGGTATGGTTTTTGCCATTTTTTCACCAATGGTAACAAAATGTTTATTAAATTGATTTGCAATGTCAATTTGATTTGTAACGGTAACTTTATTAATCTTTATTTCTTTTATTTCCAAGTTTGAGTGTTCTTTGTTTATAAATTGTTTTGCCATAGCCCACAATGTTTGCTAGAGCCCTTATTTTGTTCAATTTTGTTTTGGTAATACTTATTTTTTGTGGCCCTAATCAATTCTGTTAGCTTATTTTTATATTTTGCATACTCCGATCGTAATCCAAGGATTACGCCGAACTTGTGAAGATTTAATGCGATATGTTACAGTACAAAGTTTAATGACATTTTGAATTTTACTAGTTAATATGTTAGTTGACTGATCTACATTAGCTGTGGCATATATCTGATTCCAATTATCGTCTTTTAAAGTATTATTTAATCTGTATTCATCAACTTTAGTTATAGTTCTCAAGTTACTACGTTTATCAATCGGTGCTTTCAAATTTAAGCGTGAAATTATACAAAAATGATCACTAATGTTAGTTTTAAGGACAAATGACTCATGCGAATTGTTTTCAATCTGTTTTAAAAACATATGATCAATACATGACTTTGAATCTTTATTTACTCTTGTGTATTTATTTATTAACGATGTAAAACGGGCTTCGCTCATTATATTGAGGTAATCTTGACAAAAATCGGCATTTGATTTAATGTTAATATTTATATCGCCAACCAAAAAATGAACGTCACTTTTAATTTTATTTTCATTTCTCAGATAGTTTTGCAAATCTTCATTAAATTAATTAACACATATCGGATGTGGCCTGTAGATCGCACTTACTACCTACAACTATCTTATCATAAATGTATGTTATAAAAATCTTTGTTATATATTTTCCAAGTTTCAGTAAAAACTATGCAATCAAAATTCTAACTCAATTCGTTAAGTAAAAGTGTCATTTCGTTAATGTTGCGATTTATACTTCTAATATTATTATGAAAAACAGAAAAACAATTAGTGTTTTTATTACCATTAGCTACCAAATAGTTAACATATTCTCTGGCCTCGTTCATTTCTGCTGTATCCTCCGGTACATAACTACATAACATCTTAGATGTTGCTCCATAGACGAAGAAACAATTTAAAGGATATCTGAAAGAAAATACATTAGTCTAGATAATATCTTTTTCACACTTAATTCTAACTATTGGGCTATCAGTTTTTCTGGCTAAAAGTTTAGAATTTTTGAACCATACATACTTAAACATTTTTTGACTGTTTACAATTTTTTGTTTAGTCAAGTACATAAGCCCTTTGAAGTAAGGTGTCAGATGTTCACTAACGAAAATCGGAGTAGCTTGTTGACTGGGAAAACATCCTTCAGGGTTGGACGGATTATTTTGCTTTTTGCTAGAGGGTTATCTCGGACCATTCTGTTGACAAATTGAACTACGATGGATTTCTTATTATTTGCAGATGGAATGCGATGAACTGCCTGGATGTCAGCCGCTGATACTGATATTTGAGCCTTTTCGCCAATCTTTTGAATAAGATAAAGTAAATTTTCTTCTTTTGTTTCTGGGACTCCGTCAATTATCACATTATGATTCCGATTGTATTGACGATCTTCTTGAATAATTAGATTGAGTTCTTGGTTTTCTTTTTCAAGCTTAATGCACCTGGTTTCCATTTCCTCTTGTTTTTTTATTAGCTTGGTATTTTCTTCAGTTAACTTTTTCACCGCTTTAGTGTAATCATCTATTTGCGCACTATAATACTCCATTGATTTCCGAAATTCTTTTATCTGAGTGATAACTTCGCCGTTCTCTTCTTTCAGTATTTTTCTTATTAACTCGTTCATTAATTCAGCTGTTGTATTATCCATTGATATGGCCAGTAGAGCGGCTTGTTTTACTTTGTTAGAATCCGCATTTTTCTGTTCTTCTAATTTATTTCTACACATAATACAGCTCCACATGTCTTTCAAGTCATTATTGCTCGACTTCCATTTAGCTTCGCGAACTCCCGAACATAGATAATGCATTTTATACCCGCAGCCATTACAACTAATAAAATCACCATCCGACGGGAGATTCTCATGGCATTTCTCGCATTTATGTATTTTCTTAGTGTACAGTGCTTTATAATATCACACCAGCAAGGAAGTGTTCACTAACTTAGGTAAACTTAGAGAGCGCACCTCAAAACACGACCGGTTCGCTCCGCTACACGTGATAGAATGTTCTGTATCTGTATAATTCCGATTGAATGAACTACCCTACAGAGGCGATTCTAGAATGAAGTTTTGAAGTTTGGTAAATAAATATGAGATGGTTACGATCACTGAACATGTAGAAGATGTACATTACGAACATTTTAAGAGAATAATTACATCGTTTTTGTGTGATTGTACATGCACATATTTCTATCAGTGCCGGTGTCAATACCTTCTTGCCTCGATTATGTCCTTTTGGAAAATGTGATTGGGGCAATTTCGTTTGATTTTTATCTGCAAACTTGGACTATCGTCAATTATAATAAAAAGCAGATTGCCTCTTTAATTCATGTAGATTCAAACGTGTAGCTCCCCATTTTGATTAAGTACCTGTTCTGTTAAAAGAAAATCAGTATTTTTAGATGCATAGGTAATTCTGATGTCCGTTTTAAGCAAAAAACATGAACGGACTGGGAAGTCGAGAATAATGAGCTTTTAATTAAAAGCACTTAAAAAAGAAAAAGTTCAGTTGCTCATCTGTAACACAAATAACAGTTTGTTTGCCAACGTTTATTTCATCAAGTAATTTAGTGATAACAAGCTAACAGCCAATAATTATTCTGCTGGAGGAGCGGGATCGTCGGGCAAGTTTTTGGCAGGTTCGGCCAGAGTTTGCGGGAGCATTATAACTGTAAGAAGAATTAAGGTTTACAGTTAGTAGCGAAATTCACAAAAACAAATGATTTAGGCCGGCCTTTCGGAATACTTTTCCTTTTTTAATAACAATTTTTTAGAGCTAGCAGCGCCGATTTATCAGTAAATTAATAAAATAGATATCTATTAAGACATTTTGTTTGCAAAGGTATTGTTTCGTGGCAAATATATATCAGGTTTAATTAAAGATGTTTGAAAAAATCTAAGCTTTCTACGAAATTTTTAAACTCCAGCGGTATTACTATAAAACCATTATTAAAACACGTGCAGAATAATGAGACGTGAAGGAAGTACGTTCAGAGTTAATTTTGACATTTCGTTACTAGTTCTTTTTCTGAATCTACAAGAATCATACTTCGAATGATAAGTTAGCATCTGCTCATACAAATATTAGAAAAACTTTGGTTTGCCATTATTCTCATAATGTTTCAATAAGTTTGAGTACTTACCAAGACAAGCTGCAGCGACGAGTAAACACAGGAATTTGCTTGACATGATGATTACTATTACAATGACTAGTCTCACAGCGAGCTTGCTTATATAGTTACCCCAACAAAATTACAATAGTTTTTAAAGACTGATAAATTTTAAGATTTATTCAAAATTTCTAGTGGTTGTAAACATATAATCAAACCATTGTTCTCTTGATCAATGTTAGAGCTAGTCATTGTTATACCATATCCAAAGGTATTTCAATTTTGCACGCTTCACCATGCGTCACTCCAGCGCAGCGTTAGGTATATTGTTGAAAGCAGAAAAACCTTGTAACAGCATGCAGGTGTCCAACAAAAAAGACAAGATCTCGGTACTGAAATTGTTTGATGAAATGCGGAAATATTTTTCCAATATGAAGCACGCGCATTATGTAGATACACAATTTAAAATTAGCTGCAAGTAGCCTATACAGTGTGCTCTAACCAAAATTACTATATACCTTATTGAATAGATACAATGCAAAATGAAAAGGAAAGAGTCATACATGTGTTAATATTTTGTTAGTAAAAGCTTTGCATGCAACGGTGTGAAAACGTAGAATGTTCTTAAGGAAGAAAATAGCACAGCATTTGATGTAAACAAGTGCCGAAAGGGTATCTTGTTTGCAAATATAGCACCCCCAAGAATGAATTTTGGGTGGCTTTGGCCTTCGTTTGGCGAATTAGAATTTGAATCAAAAGTGAAATCGTATTTTCAACTCCTTTTCGAATTGGTGCAATTTTACTCGAATACCTAAATTAATGTAAATTAAACACAGTCTTCCTCATAACAATTAAGATATATTTTATATAAGCTACATGTTTCGGTTTATCTGTTAAACCATCTTCAGGCTAATGTCAAAATTGGACAGTCCAATTTTGACATTAGCCTGAAGATGGTTTAACAGATAAACCGAAACATGTAGCGAATATAAAATATATGTTAATTGTTATGAGGAAGACTGTGTTTAATTTACATTAATTTACTGAATCACCTCATTGTGAGTATGGACCAGATCCTGAATTTTTTTTTTTTGAATACCTACTTAAATTTTCGAAAAAATCTGAACAAAAGGTTTTTTGTTGACTGTTTTTAAGGAATTTAGCAAACTTAAAAGCAATTGCCCTAATTAACCTATCTGCAAGCTGCCAGACGACGTGCTACCTGACTTCTCGTGCTATTTGAATATCTTGGTGAATGTCACCCCATTTGGGGTTTATAGCTGTAGAAACTCTACAATATCGAATTCTTAAAATGTTCCAGAGACGCTAGTGGTTTGGAAGACGGGTTGTCTGCGTGGATGCTGCGAGGATTTTTGTTGTCCCCGAAACTTCCATGCGAGTCGTTCAGCAAATTCAAGGCAGCAGTTCGTTTCTGTAAAGGATTTTGCTCCATGCCCATCTAGTAAGTTACACTTACTTTGACAGATCCATTGCAGGTAAGTTGATTTTACTGTTTGTTTACTGGTTGTCATAACATTAGGGAAGTAAGGTAAAACCTACTCCCCAAGGGGAGTAAGTGAAAAGAAAAGCAAGTACAAGTGATGGTTTATATTGACAGAAACAACTGAAAAACAATTGCTACTAAGCAACTCAACACTAGGTGACTATTTGCTTTGTTTGTAATAGATTAATTTTCTATCAATTAACTTGGAATTATTAAGGAAAAGTTATTCAAATTTTTGTTGGGCATGGAGATTAATATTATAAGCATGCTCGGGAAGTAACTATCTACAATCAGTCTCGAACTTTGCCAGCCCTCGATAGCTCGGGCTGGCAAACTCATTCTCGACTGGTAAAAACTACTTACTTCCCTTGATGCTTAAATAACTATTACGTAGCTCCACTCTGATTTTTGAGCTACGTAAAACTGTTACCATGTGTCCCAGTACGATATCGCCCGAAAGCAGTTATTTGGTTAAATTGATTACCTTTGGCTTCTTCTTGCGTTTTTATCACTACCCAATGTTCTGTGTTATATCAATTACTTGTGGCTCAACCTTGTTTTATAAATATTTTGGCCTTGAACAGCACGTTTCTGAGTTTATATTTTATTTAAGTTAATTAGCCGATTTTAGAAATGGAACGGTTGATTGAGTACACGTTTTGTAAGTGTTGTAAGTGATGCCTGTTAGTCTGGAAAAGCCAAACAATTTCATTCGTGTTGAAAACTATTTTCAGTATGGATAGTAACTTAAAACAAAGAGCAGTTATTGAGTTTTTGGAAAAAGAAGGTTGTTCTGCCCCGAAAATTCATGGACGGCCTTTAAAAGTGTTCGGTGAGTCGACAATTATTAATGTTAGTAATGTGCGTAGAATGGTGAGGAAATTTAGGGCTGGTGAAACCGATATTTTTGATAAGCCACGCTCAAGAAGACCGGTTACTGTTGGAACTGATGAAACAAAATTGCGCACTGATGCGATGATAGGTGAAGATCGACGTGTGACTGTTCGAGAAATTGTTAGTGCATTGGGAACGGTACACACAGTGGCGTTGATATTCATAAGCGGGAATAAGCATTGCTTAGAGGCCCGGGCCCTTAGAGGGCCCTTTGGGGGGCCCGGTAAGTTCGTTGACTAAATATATCGATATCTTCTACTTCATTTCGGTATACATTGATAGCACTGCAACCTCAGTCCCCCACTCTCAGTTATCAGTCATCAGTGATCAGACTCGATTTAAGAGCTTTGAAAAACTAACAAATATTTCTGAAGTTTTAGAACCGAAAACCGTTTTAAGTATGCAAGAAGCTGAACAGGTCCGATGTGATTTGCTTCAGAAAAAGTATTCTGATGTCCTCAATCATAATCTCGCCATTCAGTTTGTGAACGCTGTTTCCTTACTAAACGTAGATTTAAATGATAGCATGAGTGTTCCAGATCTGACAAGTTTATTCCTACAGAAATATAGTGTTCTCGAAAGCAATTTTGGCGAAATTATTACTGCATTGGTTTTATTCTTAACTCTTCCTGTAACATTAGCCACAATAGAAAGATCATTTAGCAAGTTGAAAGTAATAAAACATTATGTAAGGAATTCTACCAGCCAAGATAGGCTAGATGACTTTCCGGTTTTGTCAATTGTGCAAAAAGCATCGTCTACGATGAACATAAAAATCTTGTGGAACAATTTGCTGTCAATAAGGCCAGAAAGATAAATTTTTTATTTCTGATCAATTTATTTTTACGGCGTTTTACAGATATTAATGATACAAATAAATACTAAGTAGTTGTTACCTATTTTGACGTGAGTTCTTAGCATTTTACCTGAATATTATTTTTTATACGACCACCACTATAAGTAGGCCTTATAGCGCTAGCTTTTTTCACGAAAAATGACAATTTATAAATCAGCGTGTTACACGTGAAATCAGCTGTTTATGTTTAGCCCATGTGCTAAAAGTAAACAGCTCGGGTTGGATTTAGAATTTCGAACTGGAAGTAAGGTTGTAAAGTTATTCTAGTTAGAGGTAACGTGTTTTTTAAATAATTACAGCATTATGTAATGAATAAAGTAAAATGTGTACATTTATAATTACCTTTGATAACTAACTTTGACAGGTATCGGCTGCAGAAACAGTCACCTGTTCGTCAAGGCCATCTCTTTACTATGACATGAATTATAACTGTCATAAATGCAAACCTTTGCTAAATCAACATATATGGGTTAATAACAGTAAACTTAAGGCCGTACAAAAAATATTGTGTGCAAACTCGTGCTAAAAATGTTTATGCACGAGACATGTTATGAAACTCAGCCTTCGGCTTCGTTTCATAATTTGCATGTCTCGTGCATAAACGTCCACGTTTAGCACTTGTTGCACAAATAGCTATTATTTTACTAGTGTTACCTAGGTAGATATTTATCCATCACTTTTCTTTGTATTTGTGCCTATACCAACTTGAAGATTTTATTTAGTTTTATATTTTTAATTGATATTTTGTTAGATATGTTAGTTATAAAATGTGTTAAATGTTCGGCATTTACTACTCTATTTCTGTTGGTTATAACAGGATATTATATTATTTTTTGTTAAATGTTTACTTTGTATACTATAATTATAAATATACAATTCATTAAGTATATAAAACCTTTTACAAGGGGGGCCATTTTTATATTTGCTTAGAGGCCCAAGGTGCTCTTGCACCACCACTGGGTACACAATGTTGTGGAGAAGATTATAAATGATCTTGGTTATTTTAAGATGTGTGCTAGGTGGATTCCTCACCAGTTAACCGAAGTACTAAAGGAAAAAAGAATGGAGATTTGTGCTGATCTCGTAAACACCTTCGAAGAACGAGGACCATCTTTTTTTATAATGTTGTGACTGGAGAGCAAACATGGGCGACTACATATGATCCAGAAACCAAAAATTAATCAATGCATTTAGCCGCACGCCTGTGAATACCACGCGTTTCATTCATTACCTTAGCATGGCTGTCTTTTATTTGTGCTGCAGCGTTCAAAATTCGCTGGATTAAAGCCTCGCATGTTTCTACTTTCTCTTCGTACACCAACTCTTTCATTCAACCCCGTATGTTGTAATCTAGGGGATTTATATCTGGAGATCTGGCCGGCCAATTGTGTGGGCCATCTCGACCAATCCAATACTGAGAATAGGACACATGTTCATATGAACTTTTTTGCTTGAAATGATCTCAAGAACATGCCCCTTAAGTGCCGGGAAAACTTCGCGAGATACCCTGTACCTATTTTTAAAAATCACTTAAAATTATAAAAACAAAACTAGACTATTGATGGGCCCCTGTTCTTCTATAGAACGCATTTTAACTCGAACTTGATATATTAGTCTTTGGATGACTGAAATATTCATATCACGATTCCTTTGATAGGTTCGTCTTCGTAGTTGGACTGAACATTGACTTTTCGATGAATTCACTCACGTAATTTCTTCGTAATAATCTCTAATTGTACGAAAAATGGTTCTACCGGAAATATTTCTTGTTGTTCAGACTTCGTACGGTATTTAGAAGAACCTGGAAAATGGAGATGGAAGAGAAGTAAGAGTGGACTTACTCTACTCAGAACAACTAAAGAATCTGCTCCTGAAGTTCCCTTCAAATTCCTCTGTTACAAAAGCAAATATATTACCACCACGGATATACCGAATATATGATGTATGTATTGACATCGTTTAACAAGATGTATTGTAACCACAGTAAATCGTAATAAATAATAACCATCGAAAGTATTCTTATTGATTTTAACATGCTGAAGTATCCACTAAACATGGCGCTGCGTAAATAAAAATAAATTTCCGGTGAGGAGAAGGTATCAACCGAAATATAGCGGTGTGATTCCGATAAACGAGGTTAAGTGTACAGCTTCGATTTATCAAGCAGTAAAAATGGCTAATTTAGGCCTCGGTCCAGTTAAATTACCACCTGATTTCGATTTACAAGGACAGAATGCCGCCACAGATTGGAAGTTCTGGAAAACGACCTTCGAAGATTACCTAATGGCAACAGGGCAAAATGAAGCTGCCGACAAGGTAAAACTGTCGATTTTAAGAAACATTATGGGAACAGAATCGGCTAGAATTATGGCAACATTTAAAGTTCCTGTTGATCAAGTGGATAATTATGCATACGCATTAGGTTTAATAGCCAATTATGTAAATCCTAGAGTAAACGAGTGTTTTGAACGTTACAACTTTTTGAAGAGGGCCCAGAAGGAGGGTGAAACCTTCGAGCATTTTTTGACCGACTGCAAGCACCTGGTGAAATCCTGCAACTATAATGTGGTCGACCCAGATGAATCAGGGGAAGACAAGGCTCTACGGGACATAATAGTTATGGGCATACGTAATCCAACCACCAGAGAGGCTCTACTCAGAATTCACAAGCTTACATTGGAGAAAGCGACCCAGGCACCTCCAATAGTTATAGATCTCGCTGTGGACGCCCCATTAAACCCGTCCAAAGACTTAACCTATAAATAATCCAAAAGGGGAAGGTGTTCAAGGTACCTAGTTCATTACGGAACGCACCCTTTTAGTTTTAGTATTACTGTTATGTTGGTAGTACGAAATAGATATACCGAATATATGATGTATGTATTGACATCGTTTAACAAGATGTATTGTAACCACAGTAAATCGTAATAAATAATAACCATCGAAAGTATTCTTATTGATTTTAACATGCTGAAGTAATCCACTAAACAGTAATAGATTAATTTTCTATCAACTAACTTGGAATTATTAAGGGAAAGTTATTCAAATTTTTGTTGGGCATGGAGAAAAATATTATAAGCATGCTCGGGAAGTAACTATCTACAACCAGTATCGAACTTCGTTCTCGACTGGTAAAAGCTACTTACTTCCCTTGATGCTTAAATAACTATTACGTAGCTCCACTCTGATTTTTGAGCTACGTAAAACTGTTACCATGTGTCCCAGTACGATATCGCCCGAAAGCAGTTATTTGGTTAAATTGATTAAGTGAGTTAACTTTGCTTCTTCTTGTGTTTTTATCACTACCCAATGTTCTGTGTTATATCAATTACTTGTGGCTCAACCTTGCTTTATAGATATTTTGGCCTTGAATAGCACGTTTCTGAGTTTATATTTTATTTAAGTTAATTAGCCGATTTTAGAAATGGAACGGTTGATTGAGTACACGTTTTGTAAGTGTTGTAAGTGATGCCAGTTAGTCTGGAAAAGCCAAACAAAATAATCAAATAAGGCTTTGGTCACTTATTTTTTGTTATGGCAGTTGTTTATTAAACTGACAATTTCATTCGTGTTGAAAACTATTTTCAGTATGGATAGTAACTTAACCTTCCACAGTTAACATGAATTTTTATCAGGGGCGGACTGGGACTAATAGGCCCAGGATGCTGCTTGTCTGGAAGGGCTCGCACGAGGTTGTGCGGTATATCTCGGGCCTGGGGCAAAGCCCTAGCCGCCGGAGGCAACATCGCCGAAGCCGAAAAATTTTTTCGCTGGTGCGATATAGTTTATGGCCTAAAACACTATTTTAGGACGCGATTAACAGGCGCCAACTAGTAACAACCACCTACTAGTAACACTACCCGAGCGCGCAATTAAAAACTTGCGAAAATTATATTCGAGAAAGGCCTACGACCAATATTGTATAACTCGCACGTACCAAATTGGCACTCGCAACCTGCGAGCTTGTGAGTGGATCTGGCAAGGGGCAAGGTGGCGGTCAGCGGTAAGTCTCAATGTACTGAACATGTAATAATAACGATAATAATAATAATAAATACATTACCAGTCTTTATTACATAAGGAATAACATACCTCTTACCAAAAAGCCAAAACGTTAAAGATCCAGGAAATTTCCGACCAATTACATGCTTGCCAACGATCTATAAAATCATAACGGCGCTAATAACGGATATGCTATACTCTCACTGTGAAGAGAACTCTATAATAGCAGAACAACAAAAAGGATGCCGGAGGAAATCCCAAGGATGCAAGGAACAATTAATAATAGATCAAGTCGTAATGAGCCAAGCACACAAAAGGAAACGAAACATACATACCGCTTTTATAGATTATAAAAAGGCATTTGATTCTGTTCCACATACCTGGCTGCTAGAAGTTCTAAACATATATAAAGCAAGCCCAATTCTAATCGAGTTTCTAAGAACCATAATGAAAACCTGGAGTACTACGATAAAGGTTTACACCGATACAGAATGTCTAATGACCGAAAACATAAAAATCAAACGGGGAATATTCCAAGGAGACTCCCTAAGTGCACTGTGGTTCTGCTTGGCGCTTAATCCACTGTCAAATATGTTAAATGATACGAACAAAGGCTACAAACTTAAATTAAATGAAAACATGGCCTATAACTTGTCCCACCTGATGTACATGGACGACATAAAATTTTTCAGTAGTACTTCAGACCATCTCAAACGTCTACTAAAACTAACAGAAACATTTAGCAAAGACGTGCGTATGACCTTTGGAATAGACAAATGTCAGACACTAAGTATCAACCAGGGAAAGAGAGAAATACTAAACTACAAGACTCAAGACGAATCCACACTCAAAGGTATGATAGAAGGCGACACGTATAAATATTTGGGTCTACAACAATCGAGACTGTTAGAGAGTAAAAAAGTAAAAGAAGAACTTGAGTCTAAGTACATACAGCGACTTAAAGCCATAACTAAAACGAAATTAAATGGAAAACACAATCAAGGCCATAAATACATTTGCGACACCTATACTTACCTACTCGTTTGGGGTTGTGAACTGGACAGATACTGATATTAACAACCTGAAAAGAAAAACCAATAAGATACTTACTGAAGCTAGACTACATCATCCTAAGTCTGCAACGGAAAGACTGACCCTACCAAGAGCAGAAGGCGGGAGGGGACTCATAGACATTAAAAATTTACTAAATAAACAAAAAACATCCTTAAGAGAATATTTTATTACAAAAACAAATACATCTGAGTTACACCGTGCAATAGCTATATCAGATAATAAATATACTCCGTTAGATCTATCCCATGAAATAGAATTTCCTATAACAACCAAAGAAGACAAGCATTTATCCTGGAAGCAGAAAGCTCTACATGGAAAGCATGCTCATGACTTGGCTCAGCCTCATGTCGATCCAGAAGCGTCGAACGCGTGGCTGTGCAGAGGTGACTTGTTTCCTGAAACAGAAGGCTTTATATTAGCTATACAAGACCAGGTAATTAATACTAAGAACTATAGGAAGTATATTATTAAAGACGGCACCCAGGACGACTCTTGTAGAAGATCCGGAAGTGCACCCGAAAACGTCAATCACATTATATCGGGATGTAAAACTCTAACTCAAAATGATTATAAAGCTAGGCATGACAATGTAACTAAAATATTACACCAAAAACTATTGATAAAGTTTAATCTTAAAACCGAAACCGAACCATATTATAAATATGAGCCGCCTAAAGTAATAGAAAATCACTTGGCCCGGATATATTGGGACAGGAGTATTATCAGCGATAAAACAATTCCTCATAACCGACCCGACATTACACTGGTAGACAAAGAAGCCGAAACCGGATTTTTAATAGACACTGCAATCCCTAGCACTTCTAACTTACTACAGGCACATAACGAGAAACTACGAAAATATACAGAGTTAGCAATAGAAGTAAAACAGATGTGGAGATTAAAAAATGTGTATACAATACCTATAGTCATATCTGCTACTGGTGTAATCCCTCGAACACTAGGTACAATGCTACAAAAACTGGATATCGACAAGAACACCTACATCGAGATGCAAAAATCGGTCATCCTCAGTACCTGCAACACAACCAGAAAATTCTTGAATACATAATGAAACACAAAAACAATACAATAATATTACTTACCTTTACCTTGGCATCACGCCCGTGAGGTAATTACATCTGTATGTATAGTACGAGAGAAAACAAACATACAATAATAATAATAATAATAATAACTTAGCAGGAAAAATTATTCACCAAGCAATAGCAAACAAATACTTACTACAAACCGCCGACATGCCGTACTATAAATATACACTAAATAACATCATAGAAAACGATGATTACGAAACTGTACTGGGATATAACAATACATACAGATAAAACAGTAGCCATAATAGACCAGGTATTACATTATAGACATAGCAATACTTCTAGATACAAACATAACATCCAAATATAACGAAAAAATAGAAAAATGCAAACCCCTAACACTTGAAATAGAACGGATATGGCAACAAAAAGAAGCACGTGTCATCCCATTCATTATATCAACAACGGGAATCACACCAAACACTTTTATACAACATCTAAAACAACTTAAGATAAATCGCTTCATACATCAACAAATACAAAAATCAGTTATTCTAAAAACATGTAACATAGTCCATCCTTTCCTTCATAACACTCAATAGCACTTCTTTCCTAACTTGGCACTAGCTCGTTTGAAAAGAAAATTTTACCATTAATTGATGAGAAAATAAGAAGAGATAATAATAATACCGTCTGGGTCCCGGATGAAAAATAGACCCAGGGAACCCACCTGTCCCACTTACTTATTCCTTTATATCCTTGTACTCAAACTCTTCCTGCCTTCCGTTCCCTGAAAGCTGGCAGTAGCTTAAAAATGCACAACCCATAGACTAATGTGGAGCAACAAGAAAATGATAAAGCCTCGGATGTGTCAGGGAGTAGGGCTGTACCTGTCACGGACAGTCAGCCCATGGATGAAACTAGCAATAGTCAACGGACAGCAAACCCGGTAAATCGTGCCTTAACTGAAGTAGAATCAATTACCACGAAAGCTGGAAAACCAAGGCAACGCATGAAATGCTCCACACAAATGAATGAAAGTATCATGCGCTGCTACTTCACAGCAACTAAAATACAGAGCCAGTGTAGGTATATAGGAAAGTACCGCCATTTTTTGATCCGTGAAAATGCCGCCATCGCCGCCATTTTTGTTCCTATCAGCAATAACTGATTGAGTTATATCACTAATTTTACTTGAAATTGGCAAGACTGTAAGTCTATGTCAAATTCGAGGTTAGCAGGTTATATTTTGTGCCAGTTTGTGTCAAAACTGATGCAAAACATAACCTGCTAACCTCGAATTTGACATAGACTTACAGTCTTGCCAATTTTAAGTAAAGTTTTGGATTTCCAACAAACGTCACGTTGACGGAATTGTGCTACAAACCTCAAAGTGACGCATATGTCAGAGGTATAAACATTGCAGACGTGGCGGTACTCTCCTATATACACTGGCTCTGCTAAAATAGAGACAGATATGACATCATACAGATCATAGATGCACAAACTATTTACTGAGGAAAATCCTGAAATTAATGTCACAGAACAGCGAGTAGCAGACCAACGAAGAACAATAAATAATCTACTGTCAGCAGAATATGTACAAAACATCAAAAGAAGGGTCGAAATCCAGATCAGACGAGAAAATATAATAAATGATATTCACACTGATGTCGATGAAAATCAACTAGAAAAGATAGAAGAACAAGTACCCGAAGACCAAGAAGATCGAGAAGAACAAGCTCGCGAAAAAGAAAAACAACAAAGTGTGATTTTGGGGCCCCTAAAGAGCTATTTTTAATTACATTTACATAATACATGGATTACAAATTAATAGCGGGGTGTAGGCCCCGAGGCCAAAATGTGCCTGTGTAAACGCGCTAGTGGTGTTGCAGTTGCATTTTAGTTTAAAGCCTGCGGGCCCGGGCGGCCCAAGGGCCCGGGATGCGATCGCATCCCGGCATCCCTAGCCAGTCCGCCCCTGATTTTTATAACATAAAAGTTAACGTCGGTGTCAGAGACCGATATTTTAAATAGCAAAAAAAATTTTTTTAAGAAATTTTTTTAAGAAATTTTTTTTTCGGACTTTCGATGTAGTTAATAAATAAGACCACTACTACATATTTTTGCATAAAATATTTTTATTGACCTACAAAATATAAAAAAAATCTGGTGTGATACACTCACACAACTTCCTTTTACAGTGATCTTATAATTAGTCAAAAATTTCATTTTTAATTTTTAAAAATTTGTCAAAAATTTTCAAAAATTACAAATTCTACAAAAACGGTACAAAATAGAGCGTTAGTTGAAGAGACAAATTTTCTCTAGAATTTTAAGGAGAATTCGAAAATGTAATAATATACCGGGTGTTTTATTTAAAATAGGAGTTAATAAAAAAAATAGAAAAAAAAACAAAAGAAACCCAGTTTAGAAGTATTCAACTGGAAAATCACATATCTCACATTAATACACATTAAAAATTTAATCAAAATATAAAGTTTAAAAAAAATCGTTAGAGCCGTTTTTGAAAAAATCGAAAAAAACCGAAAAATCACAAGAGTAAACAGCTACTTCCGGTTATGCGATTTTCTTCAAAAGCTTGCTGTCTCATCTACATAGTACACAAAACTTATATATGAAGTTTCAACGCCATACCTCTTGTCGTTTTTGAGATATTCTGTTCACAGACAGACACACACACACACACACAGACAGACCAATGAAAAAAAATATGTTTTTTGGGATCAGGGGACTCTGAAACGTGAAGATCTGTTGAAAACTCAATTTCGAATTTTTGGGGTGAATCCAATACTTCCTTTATCGTAAAAGGAAGTAAAAATACAACTGTAATAAAAACTGACAGTTTCTGACAGCCATTTTTTTAAATGGCCACAAAAGTAGCTAAAAAATATATAAGAAAAACATCTCAAACATGCTTAGAGGAAAAGCATTAAGAAATAATAAAACAGAAATAATAACATGAAAACCCTAAAACCTAAACGTAACTATCGCTTCAATCATCGTCACTGAAATCTCTTAGGCATCCCTCACAAATGCACTTTATATGTTCCAAACATAAGAACTTTTGGCAATTTTGGCATCTGTATTTGGTTCTTCTATTTTTCTTGCTGCTACAATAAGAGCATCGTCCAAAAGTTTTCCTGTTAGGAGGTAGGTTTCCCGTCTCCATCTCACATATCTGATTGATTCGTAATCTAATTTGACGCGGTATATTGTGTTGCATTGCACGTCGGCGAATATGCCCATCAAGGAGCTGCATTCCAAGTTGTTCCAAAAAAATGCGTCTAGGTAATTTACGATGCCCGTTATTTGAAGTCGCAATGTTCCATTTGTATATAATATGTGAGTTGATGGCAGCAATATTCATTGCCGAATAAAAAATAACCATTGGCCAACGACATGTAGCTCTTGCGCAGTTGTATGCTGCACACATCTTATCAAAAGTGTCCACCCCTCCTTTAGTTTTATTATAAGTGATTATCAGTTTAGGCTTTCCTGTATTCATGTCTATAGTATCATTGTGATGCATGGTCGAAATGAGTAATACATTTTTATTTTTTTTTGGAAATGTAGGACACAATGGTGCATTTGTCTTGAAATCCGAACATACTGGTTTTTTCAGGTCTTTTTGATGGTTGAGTGAATTCAATAGGAAGAACTCTTTTATTTTTTCTCATTGTCCCTAGGACTGTAAGCTTATGTTGGTTCAAAAGGTTATCTGCAAGCTCCTTGCTGTTGAAAAAATTGTCCATGGTGACATTTCTGTTTGTTCCGGAAATTGGCATGCAGAGGCGTGGAACTAAAGCCATATTACTGGTATCAACTGCGTATGGCCCAGAAGGTTGCATTCCGACGTAAACTTCCAAAGGCGCCGTATAAAACATTTTTGCGTCAACCAATGCATATATTTTAATCCCATACCGGTTTGGTTTATTGGGCATATATACTCTAAATCCGCACTTACCTCGAAAGGCTTCTAACTTTTCATCCACGGTCGTGAATTCAGAGAGGCAAAAAAAATTTGGCAAATTAGAATTGAATGCATCAAAAAAATCTCGAATGGGTGCTAACTTATCAGAACTTCGTCGATCTTCACGGGTCCTTTTGTTGTCAAAGCGAATATGCCTTAGTAGAAACTTGAATCGAGCTAGGGACATTGTAAGTCTAAAAATTTCCATTGATGTCCCATTGGTTCTAAATAAGTCCTCGGTGTTTTTGTGGTTGTTTTTTGACATTCCAGCAATATATAACAGGCCTAGAAGGACTTTTAATTCTAGTAAATAAATTTTTCTGGCAGTTCTATTATTGGGATCATTAGCAGTGATTTCGATATAAATATTCGTATTAGTTACAATATTTTCTAACATATCGTCAGTAAAAAAACCACTCCAGATTTCAATTGGTGAAGTTTTCTCACGAGCTATTCTTTTTACACCTGGTAAGCGCTTAACTATGTTTTCAGCGCATGTCCGAACTCCACGATTTGCCCTAAAATGCTTTCTCCACTTAGTTGTTCCATCTTTTCCTATGAAACAATAAAACCGTACATTCTTGTCTGCTACTGCTTCTTCAGCGCCTTCTATCTTTTCTTCGGGCGCTTTCTCTATATCTTGTTCAGAGTCTGTATTGTGGTTCTGTTCTTCCAGATTATCTTCTTCCAAGCTGTCATAAGTATCATCAACCTCGATTTCGACCTCAGAATCAGTAACCAACTCATCATATAACTTGTGGAGGTATTCTTGTTCCTTTACGTAATTCCTGATTTTTATCTAAAGTCCGCGGGCAACAAAAAAACAAACATAATACGTCAAATTACCAGTTACTTCAATTCTAACCTACCTTGAAAATTTTAACACGGTAGTTAACACCAGTCTCACACACCGAAAGTTACTGCACTGGGAAAACGAAGTTGCCTATACCGCTGCCGTGTTAGCACTGACTAAATCATGTTAAAAGACTACTATGCAGCGTTGCCGCGAATTACAATTGGTTGGGAAATCAACAGAATGTTTCGAATCGTACGGTCTGTGGCACCGCATGTTAACTGTGGAAATTTAAAACAAAGAGTAGTTATAGAGTTTTTGGAAAAAGAAGGTTGTTCTGCCCCGAAAATTCATGGACGGCCTTTAAAAGTGTTCGGTGAGTCGACAATTATTGATGTTAGTAATCTGCGTAGAATGGTGAGCAAATTTAGGACTGCTGAAATCGATATTTTTGATAAGCCACGCTCAAGAAGACCGGTTACTGTTGGAACTGATGAAACAAAATTGCGCACTGATGCGATGATAGGTGAAGATCGATATGTGACTGTTCGAGAAATTGTTAGTGCATTGGGAACGGTACACAATGTTGTGGAGAAGATTATAAATTATCTTGGTTATTTTAAGGTGTGTGCTAGGTGGATTTCTCACCAGTTAACCGAAGTACTAAAGGAAAAAAGAATGGAGATTTGTGCTGATCTCGTAAACACCTTCGAAGAACGAGAACCATTTTTTTTATAATGTTTTGACTGGGGATCAAACATGGGCGACTACATATGATCCAGAAACCAAAAATTAGTCAACAGAATGGCGGTCGAAGGAGACAAAACAAGTTGTAAAACAATGGGTGAAAAACACCAATGCATCTTTTTTTTCAAAGTTGATTTGAGCGACGGGTTTCAAGGTGACGCACATGTTTAGAAAGGGAGTAGGATTATGTTGAAAAATAATGTTTTGTAGTCCAAAGTTTGAACAAATATGTATTATACAAAATTTCTTTTAGATATTTCTTATTTTAATGGTATTACAGGCTAACAGGCATTACGTACGGTACAAGCCTCGTATATTTGCTCAATAACATTAAACAAACCATTGCATATGTGGGAAAGTAATAAAAATAAAGATATAAAATATTTTGTTATGATTTATATATTCGACTGATATAAAGTTCTTAGCACCTTCTTGAAACTGCTGTTTTGCACGCAACCCATAACATTTCGAGGGGCTGTTCGTTTCGGGTGTGGAAGAATACCAGAATCTCACAACGCGTTATTGGTAATACGGCATAGCCAGAAAGCGAATGAGGGTCGTGGGGTTCTCGATTTACGCGTTCGCGGAACTTCTATTTGGCCATTCGCGAATTTAATGCTGGCAACGTATCGTGGTTAAAATGCAAGCTCCACAACGCGTTCTGGGAATTTATTTCAGTCATTCATCGATTTTGGCCATTGAGTGGAACATATGCATTACACTGTCTTATATACTGGACTACCTACTCAACAAAGAATTTTTTTTATCGATTTTCAATTTGTTGGAAAATATTGATAAAAATTATTATTTAGAATGGAACGTGGAACGTATTTCTACCATCGATCAATTATTTTTAACGTTATATAAGCTGCGCCATGATCCCCCACATAAAGATTTAGCTCTGCGATTTAACTGTAACACTGCAACAGTTACTAATATTTTTTTAACTTGGTTAAATTTGTTACACAAAGTAATATTTTCCAGTTTAATGTCATCTGTACCATCTGTTAGAGATAATCAAGCGTGTTTACCTAATTGTTTTGCTTTCTATCCGAACACAAGAATGGTATTAGATTGCACCGAATTTTTTTCTAAAATTCCATGTTTGCTTGAAAAGCAAAAAGCTACATATAGCTATTACAAGCACCGTAACACTTTAAAAGATCTTGTGGGAGTTGCACCAAATGGAGTTGTGACTTACTTGAGCTTATTGTATCCTGGTTCCACTTCTGATAAGAAAATTGTGCAGAACTGTGGAGTACTTACTATTTTTGAACCAGGAGATTTGATAATTACAGATAAGGGATTTCTCATTGGCGACATTTTACCACAATTTACTTTTTCTGAGGTAATACAAGAATTCATTTGGAAAGAGCAATTCGACGTATTAAGGCATACAATATACTAAATCTAATACCCCAAAATTTAATGAACTCTGCAACCAAAATCTGGCAAGTGTGTGGCGAACTAACCAATTTCCACTAATAAAGGAAGTTGAAACATATTTTGAAGGCGAACAGTAAAAATAGAAATAAGAGTGTTAATTAGCAACTACTTATTTATTTATATAAAACATTTTTTTCTTATTGTATAGTTGTACATTACTATATGCTAGTTTAAGTTTACTCAAATATTCGTTTTGTTAATTACAGAACTTAACAAGTTAATAAATAAAAGTATTTACAAAAATATTGCTCTAACTGCTATCTAATAAAAAAATTCTTATTAATAGTACAGCAATATCACGGAAACAAACGCTGAACGTCATTAAATATTTAGTTATTAATTTAAAGTTACCGTTTGATTCCGTGATTTACCTATAGTTACAATAAATATGATTAACTATAGGTAAATCACGGAACCAAACAGTGCGCGTCATCAAACAGTAACTTTAAATTAATAACTAAATATTTGATGACGTGCACAGTTTGTTTCCGTGATTTTACTATATGTATATTGTTTAGCGTGCTGGGATGAGCTCCATATACAGCTGAGCGCTGGGTTAGCCAACCGAGGTGCAAAGCACTGAGGTCAGCTAAAAGCGCGAAACTGGAATAAGCCTTCCCACAAAGTATGTATGCTATTTTACTCACAACATAGTTACACATTTATTTAATTTCGTCATTCACTAGAGATGGAAAGAATTTTGTATGATAAAAATTCTTCAAAATTTGTATATTTTTTGCCCATTCTTCTTTTTTTGTAGCTGGAATTATTGCGACGACTTGAGGAGTCCAGATAACTAGATAGAATTTCTTTTTATGTAACAAGTGCAATGCACCCTGTATTTGGTGAAAATATTCATGGTTTTCATTTACCACAAACTGTTGCAGTACCTATCGTAAGAACAAATATAGCCTTTATCAAGTGTAAGTGATTCCATCAAGTTGGAATTGCGATATTTAAATGGACATTTAACTTCCACAAGCTTTTCCTCGCCTACAAGGCCATCCGGGGTGGCCCCAAGGTATCCACACTGATGGAGCCATAGTCCAGCAGATGTCACAGAAAGTCCAGTTACTGCCCCAAATGCTTCAATTGCATTATTTTCATGTTCTCGCCCCCACCGAATGGCCTTTACTCTATCTAAGTTATATGTTCCTGCATAATAAGAGAACTTTATGAAAAAACGTGAAAAATATTTTGCAAAGCAAACCTGTTAGTTTTATGAAAAGCGATGCAGGGTAACGATTTATTTTGCAAGCTGCTAGCACTGTATGGAACGAACTGGCTGCTAAACGAAACCTGCGAATAATTAACCACAAGAGATTTTTTACTGCCCTATGGTTTTCTCAAATATAGTTATTACTTGCTCAGGAGAAACATTCACTTTTTGTTCAAAATAACTAATTTTTTCAGATATATTTTGATATTCTGCGGAGAAAATTATATAACTATTCTGTGGAACAATATTATCTTCCTGTGCAGTAAGTCTGCGTGCTAGAAGCCAACTGAATCCTACCACCCCTCCAAACGAAGCCAATTTTTCTCTAAGCGTTTCGATCTCTTCCTTGGTAACAGCTCTCTTTGAAGGTCGATATTCCTTAGACGGCAAAAACAATTCATCGATTGTTCTCACATTTTCATCAAGTGCTTTAGATTGTTTAGGCACTGACCAGCTACATGACTGGTCTGTAACTGATATATTATAATGGGCAAATAGTGCCAGTGCAGCAACATGGTGACATGAAACTGGTCTACGAGGACATGTGCAAGAAGTTGAGGTTATGTTTTTGTCTTCATCTAGGAAGATCTACAAAGTAAAAATGTATACTTAGTACTCGTTACTACTAAGAATCCATCTGAAGCAGCAATCAGTATTTTAAATAATTATACTTTTTAAGCTAAAATTTATCTTACCTCAACATTGTATCGCTTATCTTTCATGCTTGCGTGTACTGTACCATTTACCATTTAATACTAAACATAAAAAGAAGACACTATTCAATTCAGCAGTATTGGCTGTATCCAATATGAAAGAAAGTTGCCCGGAGGCTATCCAAGAATGTCGATAAAAGGCTTTCCAGAGGCGAGCGCTTCCTTTCCAGAAACTTTCCATTTAAAAAAATTTTTTTGTAACTTTTCCTTATTGCCATTCTCTAGCGTGCTTTCAAAACTTTCTTTAGTGCAACAAAAGTTATTAAATTTGTCCTACATTTTAAATGCGGCATATGCCGCGGGTTGCAGCTAGTAATCTAATATCATGGGCATTTAAAATTTCGCATTTTTCAACAATATAAAAGTCCCAGTCCGCTCGAGGCTGCAAGTTCATGGTTATGCGTGGATGAAACGACAAATCGTCCAGTGCCCATTTTTCCCTACCGCCGTGATGCTCTCAAGAGCGACGACAACGTATAAAACCGAAATTGTTCCGCGAACTCGGAGATAATTTTCCGAGAATTTCCCCGTCCCCGACCTGAACTGCAGCAGGCGAGAGCTCCGCTCTCCGATTAGCTGGGTCACCAGAAATATTCGAGTAAATCTGGAACCAGTTTCCCGAAACCCCTATGACCGCTTAGTTTCAAATAACGTACGACTGAGTATCGGAGTACGCTAATTTGGAATAACTTAACATTCCCGAGACCCCTGTAACTGCTTAGTTTCAAATAGCACACCACTGAGTATCAAAGTGCACTCTTTTGAATAATAATTTAACATTCCCGAAACTTCTGTATCTGGGTAGTTTAAAATCACTCACATCTGAGTATCAGCGTGCGATATTTTGGACTAATTTAAAGCGCTAAAGCTCATATAACTTCTTAGTTAAAAATTACGTACATCTGAGTGCGCTATTTTCAAATCTTTCTAAGCCTGGCTGTATTTCCATAGTTTAGCGAGAACTAAACCTTTTTGGGCCAAAACTCGGCCAGATCATCCCGGAAAAGTATGTGGCTTCTCCAGGCGCAAGAAAATTATGTACCTGTATTGTAGGAGTTCGTCTGGTCCTCCGGGAAGCTAGCCTTGGCACGCACTACCAGGTAGATAAGGGCGCGAAATAATTTGACCACTGGCACGAGATCGGAGCTATCACCTGAGCTTATCAGAACGCAACCCGGACGTCTACCTGCACTTTGAATATATACATATGTTCTACCAACGCTAGTCAAATCCATCTGTTGGTTTCAGCGACCGCCCATGTCAGGGATCCCGGAGGAACGCACAGGCAATTGAGGTGTCCTACCTTCCCGACACCAAACTGAAGAATTAATTCAAATAGAATTGACTTTGCACATAGTTATGAATATTATTTATTTAGTTATTTTCCAAATGTACATAGTGTTGAATAAATGTAATTTCTGTTATTTGGAATTCTTTAAATCAGTCAAGGTATAAATAAATCGAACCTGGGCCCAGTCAGCAGCTACCATTTATAAAGGAACCATTAATTAATGCTAATATTATGTAAATATACCAGGAAGCGATGCAGTATAAAAATTGTTACGGGATAAAACGATGAAGACGACGACGCGCCAGTTTGTTACGGCATAAAATCTGGGCCGACAGTTTGTTAGCGGCTAAATCTATATTATAACGACAATTAAAAACAATGGCACCATATTGAAATGCCATCTTGTTATATTACAAACGGACTTGACGACACAAACAATGCTAAAAGACTAGCGCGTAAACTAACTCAAATTTGGGGAGGAATTACATAGGTCTTTAACTTTTGAAAACTAGGAGAACATTCCTTCGTTACTGATAACAGTGCTGCCGAGAAAAATAGTCTAGCAACAGCCTTTTATAAAAGTAACTTATTTATTATATGTCAATTTCAGGTGCTAGACTCTTGTATGCGTAATGTATGGTCGCATAATAATGGTGTGGATGCAGCGGATAGAATTCATATATTTCAAAAATGTGGTAATTTGTACATTGTCGATATAAAGAAGCTATTGAAAATGAGTTTTTCACTTTATCTGAAGATCAAATTATAAAAACTATAGCAAATTAAATAATTATCTAAATAATATGAAGATGCCAGTAAGAGGCAATAACACAAATTATTATTGCAACGCTTTGAATACTAAAGGATAACATTTTGAACCGCACAACCGCTTTCAATATTGTCCAAATGTTCAGTTTTTAATAACAGATTATGAGAATACTAACTGACATTCACAATCTATTTGAAGAATATACCATCGAATATATGTGTGAGCAGCTAAAAATGCTGGCCACTCAGTAACTTGACATATGCTGCAATGCTGCGGAGGGGTTTATTAAGTACACTTTGATTCACTTAAAGCACACTCTCTTCTAACTAGTGCTATGCAAACTTTTGGAAAACATTCTGAAGCGGCAGCAGCTTTAGTGTGTCAAAAAAATTAAAATTTGCGTAAAGCTATAGAAATTTATCCAGTTTCAGTTTCGAGAAAGCAAATGGGGCTTGAAGAAATGAAAAGTTAATTGCTAAATTACACATAAAAAAAGAATGAACCCCTCCCATTCAATTAAGTTTAACATATGAATTAAATTTATCAATATTATCACGTTATTTCGCTAAAATACCAATAAATAAATCTATATGGCCAGACAAATGTCACAATTTTTTCATATCAATACATTATAATGATTTTTCTGCATTCTTTTTAGTTCTGCAATGCTGGTTTTGCGCCTTCTATAATTTGCGGTTTCTGTGGCGCGAGTTATAGTCATCTGCACGCTTTCTCTTTGCCTAGCTTCACCTCGAGGCGACCGGAACGCTCTCGATGGTCCCATTCTTTTGTTTTGACCGCGTCCTTTCGTCTCGGAGTACCGCGGAGGTGTTTGGTGCTTGCATTGGAGGTTTTTTTTTGTCCTGCCACTGTACGGGCCTTCAATTTTGTATTTTGGACAAAATCTTGGAGAGATTATGTTCTTCTCACCTTATTCTGACGTATTTGACACCGTGCTGCACCTACCCTTCGATGTCCGTTGAGCAGTCCATCCGGGGTGAGTTTCGCTTTATATTGTTTGTCGGTTAGCAAAGATTTGCATACATTTACTTTGGGTTTCGTTTTCCTTTAGCAAGCAGTTTCGGGCAACCAATTTTGGGCAACTAGTTTGGAAATCAGTTGTTGCCGTCGCTATCTGTGCCACCTTGTTTTCCTATGCTTCGAAGGTTAAATTTCTGAACCCGCCTGGACCCTAGATAAGCATACTGGAAGTGCTCGACGGAAGCAACTATTAGGTTTTATTTTAAACTAAATTTACCATTAAGCACACTACGATCTGTGAACTAATGAATTACGGATCATCCGATCGCTAATTAAGTGCAGCCGCATTTCGGCTGCGTAATTCAGATATTGATTTTCCCGAAGTATTGCGAGACGGCGAATAATGACCGCTCAGCAGCTTTTAATTTGTTGTCCAGTTACTCTAAATTATTGTCGATTATGTAAAAGTTAGTAACTGTATTGTGTTATAACTTTGTATTAAATGTTGGCATTCTAAGTTAGCCCAGTATGCGACAATCCTGATATAGTAATGCACTCGTCACGAGTATTTGAATAATCCTGTACTATTATTGAAGTGTTGATTGTACTGTATGCTTTAATTTCTATGCCTATTGTACTGTGATATTTGCATTCTGGCATTATTTATTTATTACTGCTACCGCTGATATTTTGGAGCTTTCTTTCAGGAGATTTGGAAAAATTCATTGGCGCTCTACCGGTCTTATGTAATCAATTTATTTGGGGAACCGCACGGCCGTCTCGAAGTTAAAAGTGAATAAAAATATTACAGAGCTATCATTAATATACGAGTACCTATATATAGCAAATATGAAATTTGATTTAAAACACCATACCTGTTTGATGTTTTAACTGGTAATTTAATATTTTTGATAATTTCTTTGGCAGTTACAGAAAATATACATAAAATATACATATACTTATTGTAAACAATTAATGTGTAACAAAATACTTGTAATTGTAAATAGTTATGTAATATTCTATATCAATAATAAAATATTATTGGTATGGTAATGCATTTTTACAAGGTGTTTGTTATTTTACAATTTAAGTTAAGTATGAAAAGTTCCGGTCATACGTGATGGTCACTATCTCAAAGTCAACAATACATATACAAGAAGCCTCAGTACCTTGAAGTGTATAAGCGCTAAGAGAGACCTTTGTAATATTCTTACGATCCAATCTTTGCAAATAATGTATTACAGCAGATTGATCTAAATTGACAAATGCAGTACATACAGGAAGGTATTTACAGCAACTTTAACCACTACCTGTACAGCCTCAAACTATGCATCAATGACACAAACATTTATAGCTATTTCATGTTCCCAAACTCTTTACAACATTACAAGATTTTGTATTTGTATCCACTACACCATATCAATGGCAAACGATAGAAAAAAAAAGAAAAAGGGCTGGAAACAGTCTAGAGGTAGTCAAAACGTCAAATATTAATTACTATCAGCTTTTTGATAAGTAGATGTAAATTTATGTTGCTGATAATTATACTCACATATACAAAATCCCATAAGACATGATATTTTTGTCACTTTGGCAGCGGATAAAGTTTTGCTTTAACTTTTACATTGGGTAAATCTGTACATTTTGCTGCCATGACGACAGCATTGCAATTGCAATTCTCATATTAAAATATACTTGAGGTAAATTTTGATTTCCAATCGGTAAATTGATTCGACAAACTGTCAGATATTATGACTCATCCTGTGGACCCGACATGCGATCAGTGACAATGTTTCGTTAAGTGACTTGGAAATCAAATTCTTAGTAGAAATATACCAAGTGCTTGAAAATTCCAGGGCACTGTTTGTAAAGGCCTCTAACGTCCCCACATTCCTTGGGGATTTACCTTTGCCTTTACGCTACGGCCAAAAGGGGAATAGCGAAGCCGGCGAGTTGCAAATTTTGTTTTTGAAGTGTTAGTCGGTGTTTACAATTGAAGTCAGCTTGTGGCTCCCATTCCCCGAGCTACCGCACAGGTAGCTCGGCCATTCAAAATTCAACTCGGTGTATTTTCTTGAGTGAGTCGCAGTGTAGTGGACAGTAACGTAATGTAGGGGACCGAATATCGTTAAGTTACGTTTTGAATTACGACAAAGCCGGATTTATATAAGGTTTTCCAGGTAATATTGCAAGTTACGAAGTAGTTGTCCCGTAGCAGAATCAACTTCCGGTTCACGTTAAAGTGGATTTTACGACTACCATATTTCTTTTCGCAATCGCCTACCCCAAGGAGCATTGTTAGTTTTACCTATCGTCCATCGCAGTAGTTTTGATGTGTTCATCACATTCGACTCCGTTTGGGGACTTGCGACAACGCTCTCCAGTACACATGTTATCAACATCCCATTCTGCTTTTTTTTTTTTTTTTAATTTAATTAAACCAGCTCAGCATTACATTTGCTATACATGATTGTGTTATTCTTAATAATATTGACAGTTTTGGAAGGCGAGGACAGTGTCACAGGTTTACACCCCTCTGTAGCTAATTCCTAATATTATAACTAAACACAAGTTGTAAGAATATATAATTTATAATAAACAGTCCTAAGGTAATTTCCTTTTAAGTCTGTTATGTATGTTTTTCTGACCGAGATTAAAGTACGCTGCACTACACTCGTTAATAGTGGCAAAGAACTTTTCACACACTTGTTCAATGAAGTTCACAATCGTAGGGATTTGTAGTTCTCGGCGTAGTTGTTCATTTCTCACGAACCAGGGAGCGTTAGTTGGGATTCGTAGCACCTTATTTTGTAACACTTCTAACTTATTTTTATGAGTTTTGTTTGTATTACTCCACACTACACAAGCGTATGTTATTATGGGTCTGAGTATAGATTTATATATTAATAAGGCGCAGTCAATACGTAAGTGCGATTTTCTGTTTATTAAAGGATATAAGAGTCGAAGTCTTGCATAACACTCATTAACCTTTTTATTGATATGGTATCCCCATTCTAGTCTGGTGTCTAGATACACCCCCAGATATTTAATAGCATTATCCCTTGCATTCCATTCTAACTTGGTTTGATTTATGTATATGTCAGGCTGTGTCCTAATTTGCTTTAGGGTGAAAATTTTTACCTGGCATTTTGGAATGTTAATTTCGAACTTCCAAGAGTCGAGCCATTTACTAATGGATTCCAATGCATCTTGTAAATAGTTTACCGCTATTTCTAGGTTTTCATTCTGTGTTATTACTGCGGTATCGTCAGCATAAGTAGCCAGCATCGATGTTTCTGTTGTGTTTAGATCATGGGTGTATATATTAAAAAGAGTGGGCCCCAGGATGCTGCCTTGTGGAACTCCAGCTTGAATTCTTCTGATGGTAGATAATGTTGCATTTACTCTTACAGCGAAAGTACGATTTTCCAGGAAAGAGGTAATAATTGTGATCAGATAATCCGGGATTTGAAGCTGAATGATTTTATGTTTAAGGCCCTCAAGCCAGACTTTATCAAAGGCATTTTTTAAATCAAGAAAACCTATAACTGTGTACAGTTTATTTTCAAAGCCTTTTTCAATTGTCTCAGTAATTCTT
This sequence comes from Agriotes lineatus, assembly GCA_940337035.1. Classification (NCBI taxonomy): domain Eukaryota; kingdom Metazoa; phylum Arthropoda; class Insecta; order Coleoptera; family Elateridae; genus Agriotes; species Agriotes lineatus. The sequence continues at coordinate 26,548 of CALNHX010006088.1, read as the reverse complement.
AGCAATTGGTGAGTGGTGGCGTGCTTTTTTCTGAAACTGAACTGGTGGTGTGGTATGATGTCTCTGTCGATGAGTATCCCTTCGAGTCTTTTGCGGATTACTTTTTCGAGTAGTTTTGAGATGGTTGATAATAAGCTGATCGGGCGGTAGCTCTCAGGTTTATGTTTGTCTTTTCCATGTTTGAGAAACGGCATTATGTGTGCATGCTTCCAAGTATTTGGAAAGTATCCAAGTCTCAGACAGGAGTTAAATATCGTTGCCAAGTAAGCTAGTGATTTTTTTGTAAGGTGTTTTAAGGTGTCGTTGGTTATTTGATCTGGCCCGGGGGATTTTTTGATGCATAGTAGTTTTATAAACTCACTAATTTCTCTGGGAGAGGTGGGTTCGATGTTCATAGGACTCTGGCTTACGTAGTTGCTATTTGTTTCACTTACTTGCCCTATGTTCATTGCTTCATTTGCTGTTTCATTAGGGGTAAAAGTTTGTTCCAGTTGAGTTGCAATTGCGTTGGCTTTCTCTTCGACTGTTATATGGTGGACATCGTTGACATGCATGGAGTGAATAATATTGGGTTGCCTGAGTAGTCTTTTTGTAGCTTGCCACATCGTAGCGTCTCTTGGCCTTAGTTCTTCAATATATTTGTTATATGAACTAATACGATATTTGTCGAGTTCATTTCTAACCCTGTGTGTAGGTTGGTTGCAGAAAGTTTTTAGGTATGGTTGCCGTGTTTGTTGCCATTTCCGTCGTATTCTATTTTTAAGTTTGATTAAGTTTAGTATTTCAGCGGGAGGCTGTATTTTGTGTGTAATTTGTCTTTGTTTGAAAGGAGTTGTGGCTTGTTGAAGACTTTCTTTAATTGTTTCTGTGTATCGAGTCACTTCCGTGTCTATGTTTTCCGTTGTTGTTATGTGCTTTGGTGTCTTTAAAGTTCTGTCTAATTGGGCTTGGAAACGTTCCCAATCTGTTCTTCCGTTTATCAGTTTCGACAAAGGAGGTGTATACTGGGGGGAAGTGAAGAAGGATATTATAATCGGCAGGTGATCCGAATCTAATTCGTGCTGAACTACTTGATAGATAGGTTTTGTGAAATTTTTATGTAATACGACTCCTAAAATACCTGGTAGATGGTCCGGCCTGTAGGAATAATGTGTGTACTCGTTGGGAGCCGATATTTGAATCCCATGATTCGCTAATATTTCATTTAGTCTGCGTCCATTGGGGTTTGTGGCTTTACACCCCCAGTTGGTGTGTTTACAGTTAAGGTCTCCTATGATTAACACTGGTTTGTTAGTTTGGGATATTTCACGGATGTCTTCTTCCAAGATTGTCTTTTTTGGTTGTTTATAAGCACAATAAATATAGAGTTGCAAATCGTTATGTGTCTCGAGACGTATTGCTACACATTCTAGACTCGTGAAATTTATATTTGGTATTTCGTAATGTTTTAGTTGTTTTTAAATTATTATCGCAACACCACCTGCTGCTGTATTTGATGTTCTATCATTTCGGTATATTACGTAACCAGGTATTTTAAATGGTTCAAGGCTAATTAGGTGGGTTTCGGAGATACATGCTATATCGATAGAATGTCTCTCTAAGAATTCAATCAGTGTAGCTCGTTGTGCTTTTATGCCGTCTGCATTCCAATTAAGGATTGTTATATTATTGATGATGCGCTTGTTATTTGGATCCATTTGAGAGAAGCGGTATAAGTGTTGTAAGATAAGGTAGTATTTTGTCTAAGTGAGGGAGAAGAAGTTCAATTATTTTATTAATCACTGTAGTCAACATATCTGTGGGTATTTGAGTATTTGATGTCGTTGGATTGTCGAACGTTTTTGGTAGACGTGGAAATGTTTTATTGTAAGATTGTTCGTTCTGTTGTGTGTGTTGGGGTTTAAATCCGGCGATAATATTATTTGTTGTTGTTGTTGAAGTCCATGCTTGGGTTTGGTTTAAAGGTTGGTTTTTTTTGTTGATTTGTAAGAAGTATGAGCATCCCTTGTAATTCGCGGGATGCGACTCGCCACAGTTGACACAACGTGGTTCTTCGTTCTGTTTTTTCTTACAGTGTATGTATAAGTGATTTCTCAAACACTTGACGCAACGTGGATCCAACTGACAGTAGTTTCGGGTGTGTCCGTACCTTTGGCAGTTTTTGCATTGTGGTATGTCTCGCGACTTTCGTCTTGATTCAACTTCAACGATACTGTGGAATATTTTTCTCAGTTGGAAAATCTTTTTACCAGTTTCATTATTTTCTAGTTCTACTGCAACTAGTGGTATAGGCAATCTAGCTTTGTTGTAATGTCTTACGACCTTTATTACAGGATGCTGTGCGGATTTTAGGCTCATTTATGATTTCTTCTTCCGTTAATGAGACTGGGATATTTCTGATGATAACCGATAAATTATTTTTTTCTGGATTCTTGAATGTATGATATTTTATATTATTTTCGTTATAAAATTTTGTTATTTTACGGTAATCTTCAATGGTGGTCAGATTCAATCGTAATTGATTGTTTTTTTGAATTGTTGTAAATTGTCCTTGTGTTTGTGCTTTAAGGTCGGTTATTACTTCCTGGTATTTTAGTGCTCCAGCGTTATGCAGGAAAATTGGTGGAATTTTAACCTTTTCATTCTGCTGGGGAATCCCTTCCTGTTCGGGGTTTTGTTCTGTTTCCATGTTTGTTATTGCCTCAGCGCAGTTGCCTATATTGGATGTTGTCTGTGCAGTTTGAATATTTTCCTTTGACAGATAATATTTGTTGGCTGTTATAAGTACATTTGGTTCGAAAAGGTATTTTTTGTGGGTGATAGGTGGCGGAGATAGCTGAGAGTTACCTCGCTTACTCATGTTTCTAATTTTGAACCCCCACCGAAGGGGGCTCAGGTTTTATAAGTTAAAAATTAAACTGTTATTTAATTTAAATAATTCAAGTTTATGGTTTTACAATAATACGTTGAGATAAGAACACGTGCACTGTAATTGTTTGTAGTACTCACGTTGTTATCACTACCGTCCAGCTTGGCTGCGGAGTTCGTTGATGCGTGACCGCAAAAGTCATTCACTTATCTTGTCGCTTGGCTTCAGAGAGTGAAAGGACACAACCTTACGCCTCGAAAGACAATATGATCAAATGCATCTGTAAACTGTAACGTCACGGTGCAATTTCTAATGTCCCCATTCTGCTGTGCTAACTGATAATGTAAACAAATTTTTTGTTGTATTTACATTGTGCCTTTGTTAAAAAGTGCATTGCGTAAGTGACTCGGGTGTATTCTACAGATACTATTAGCGTTGCATGTTGAATTTGTTGAGTTGCGTTTTCACGTTTAGCTATAAAGAAACATTAGCCCCTTTAGTGTCAGTCTTCATTAAATATTAGTCCTTCAGACATTTGATGAATAGCCTGTATTTGGAGACGTTCCCAAGAACCAATTTATTTTATTATTGTGATTGTAAATGTAACCTCGTAATATTGGAGATATTCAATGGGTGCTTTGATTTCCTTTTGAATTTATTTAATGTATCTTTCCCACGTTCTGTTAAAAATTGTACAGCAGTTAGCAGACAGAGTATCAGTATCATTCAGGGTAAGTCCTAGTGGCGAGCGTGATCGAATAACTCCGCCCAAAGCATCGCTGGTCCCCTACCTTCGATTTTAGGAATGCAAACCTGAATCCAAGTACAGAATTTCGTGGCGCCATGGCAACCATCTTCTGAGGTTTTATCTAGTCGCAGCTTGTCGGTAAGTAACCACGATCCTATGTGATGACTGATCCACTAGCCGGGGTAAAACTTGTTGGAGGAGTAAACATCAACGGATTGGGGCAATGTAACCGTTGAAAGTAATCGTACATCAGATTTCATACTTCTTTACGGGGATTATTATTTAATTATGGTTAACCAATTACCTAAAGTCCACTTATGGAACGGTTTTTCTGATTTAAGTACCGTTTGGTCAGGGAATAATTTTCAATACAAATTAATTTTTGGATTGCAATGGCAATTCAATTAACGATAATGAAAAACTAAACTCCAAGGGTTTAAGCACTGCAAAAGTTTCAACTATCCTGCAACAACCAACAAATGGTATGTGTTAGATCTTCATAAAACGCCCAGCTTTGTGTATTAGATCAATTATTATAATATGTCATACTACCAACAAGTACACGAATATAAACTTAACCTGCCATTGTGTGACCACATTTAACTAAAAATTTGAACTTGCTGATATTACGGTAATCAAATGTAACTAAACAAGAAGATATGAATTGGTCGCTTCGATTCGACACAATGGCAAACGAGGTTTTCAGACCTTACACATTACCTACTTTTTTTGCATAGTGATCGTGAAAATCGTCTTTTTTAACGAAAAATCGTATTGAAAGTTCCACTTTTGTTAACGCAAATATCGTGAAAAAAGTACACTTTCTTTTAACTATTTATTGAAATGTCAATTTGACAGTTGTCAATTCCGAAGTCCTTTTCGACTAAATTTCGACCAAGAGATCACTATGCAAAAAAACTACGTGTACAACACGTTTTGAAAGTCCTTTTTTCCATTCATTTGCTTGATTAACTCGGGCTTCGCCCTCGTTATCAAACTGCAAATTCATGAAAAAAAGTATGACTTTCAAAACTAGTTGTACAAATTACTATTTAGGGATTTCTTCAAAGGTTTTTGAACTTCGAAACGATTTCTAAAAATATCACTTTTTTGAATAGTTTTTTAGTATTTCTAACGAAGAAATTACTATACTTGAAGATCAGTTTACATTGTTAGTTTTTGCTAATGCTCCATGTAGTTTATCCATTTTTCTTTTCTATAGAAATTTACGTTTACAAGCAAACGGGATAGTATAAAAAATACAGTGTAGAGTGGCCTGACCATCATTTAACTTATAAAGGAATTGCAACAGTAAGATTTCAATCGCATTATAGCTTTACGATCTGCAGATGTATTCACACGTTCATAATTAATTTTATCTTCATCGGTGTTGTTATAGACTATTAACCAAATTAATTTTAGTATCGTTAAGCAATTCATTACCGCACTGAGTGCGGTAATGGATCTTACAGCAATCTTTTATATAAAAAAATACATTGAAGCAGAATTTGATGAAGATAATATATTGAACAATACACGTTTGATTATGGCACTTAACGAGACTAGTTGGATTACCGCAACGGCTCACCGCCTCGTTTTGGCAATCAAACTCGTATCATTAAGATGCTCATCAAACTCGTATCGTTAATACCTATTACAAAACGTCAAAACAGGTTTACGTAAAAGTGCCTTTCTATAACAACTTCAATTATTTCCTAACGGCAAGAGTGTTTTCTTCAAAATGTAGTTCAATTACATGCTGGGCAAAACTGTTATAATTGTTATTCTGTTAAATATTCACGATATATCATTTTACTTTCATACAAATGTTATTAAATTAGGCAACCACTGTATCACAATTGCCACTTCTTAATTTGTTATTTAGAAATAGTTGTCAAAAATAGTATATGTAATTCGAGCGTTATTTAAGAACTCGTTAATTGTAGTAAGAAAGAAAAAGTTCTTGTTTGTTTTCTATTTCCTGTTGTATTGTAACAATTCGAATTCAGTCTTAATTCTTTTCTTGTACTGTAGCCATTTTTTTTGTTCCAGTTTATTCAAATTTTAAGCTACTGGAGCTTTTAATTTCAATGCAATTTATAAAATTACAATTTTCTTTTAAATTTAATAAATCTATCTTTCGTATAAATCCTCGAATCAACTGCTCCCCGATGTTCTACCTGATAAAGTTATAGGGGAGTTCGGGGTTAACTGAACCTTGGGGTTAACTGGACCATTGGATTTAAATTAATTTTGCTTGTTTGAATTTCCCACCAATATTTCATTTGGAGTCCCTATGATTGGCACTACTGTGGATGTTAGTATGGTTGACGTAGCAACGGTCGTGTTAGTTCCACAAAATAAAAACGAAATTTGACAGGTAATAGTAGGTAATTATGTTTTGCTACATATTTTTTGTTGTTGTAAGAATAATTTGTGTAAGTTTAAGTTTCTATCTGTTGACATTAGTATTTCATTGCCAAAAAGCTAGTGCAATGCGAAAGTGCAAGAATATAGGGGGTTCCCGTGGAACATGCATGTGGAACTGCCTTGTGTATTGGGGTTAACTGAACCTTTAATGGTTGGGGTTAAATGAACCGGTCCAGTTAACCCCATTTTAATCGCAAACTGAGAGTCGCTGCTATTTAAAAGAGGAATTACAAAATGCAGTAAAATTAATTGTTCATGGTGATTTCACAGATAGACGGGCATCAACAAGTACTGGGATACCACGAAGTACATTAAAACGATATGTTTATAAAGTAAGAGCAGCACATCACCCAAACAAAGTTAACTTTAGTCCTCAAAATGAACATTTGCAAGGTTTTACCATCTAAGAAGAGTTTTTGCTCGTGAGATATAAAAAACGTCATCCAATATCCATTATGTTAACAAGACGTGTGGTATATAAGTTTGCAGTTGCAAATATGAACACAATAAAATGGCAGAAGAGGACTAGCCGATTCAGTTCAGAATACTCCATAACTTTTCTTTACGTACCCCAGAGCATACATCATTAAATCGAGTCACGAGTTTCAACAAGACTAATGTTGAAGCATTTTATAAGAACTTGGGCAATGTAAAAAAAAGTTCAAATTTGGTCCCCAGGATATTTGAAAAATGTCTAGTGCATTTTGTAAAATGGTCCAGTTAACCTAACCACTAGTTCCAGTTAACCCTACCAGTGGGGCTATCTGGACCAAAACTTTCTTTACATACTTTTTTATTTCATGTAATTTGGTAAAAGATATTGTAACAGTAAAGTTTCTACCGATTCCTTACATGATAAGATTAACTTCTAGAAAAGTACACTTAGATAAATTCAAAATTGAAAATAAAATTAAATAAATAAAAAATGCGGTTCAGTTAACCCCAACTTCCCCTGCTTATTCTAAAAATCTGTTCACTTCAAATTAGCCTCAGAATATGCTAACTGACAAGTTGCTGATATCTTCTTGCTAGCAGCCGTTAATAAGCACACCGTGCCGACCAATTATAAAAAGGAGGTGGGATTTAGTGTGGCGCCGAATTCAAACGACAGCTCACTTATAAAAAGAGTATTCCAACCAGAAATTGGAAAGCTATTTAAAATCAAGCCAGACTGCTTGATTGTCATTAAATTACACTTTGTATACAACCTTCAAATTTAACATATGCATGTGGAAATTTTGGAAGACATATACGTTTTTTCAACATTTTCTATGCTAGTATACGGTTTTAAAAACTACAACTAGTACATAGGTAGTTACTTAAATCATAGAAAATGTTACAATGCCTTAAGAAAACAGTTACATGTTCAATTTATAGATGAACTGTCATTACTTGAAAGCTGATTGACTTTAGAAAATTATGTATTGATTGTATGAAACCAACTTAGACATGACTTACACTTTCCATGATGTACCTACTTGATTTTAAATAGATTTCCAATTTTTGGTTGGAATACTATACCAGTATTATCGTACTTAGACGTCATTTGGGTTGGCCTAGCCTCCAGCGTTGTCCTCAGAAATTTTGTAAATATTTCCAATATTCCAATGTAGTATGTATGTATAATCTGTAACCTCATTTAGCTTATCTAAATTATTCTACAAATGTTTCACTGTTAACATTTCAAGTTTCATAAATTTTATATCTATTTTCTTAGGATGAGTGACACTGTTCAGCTTTTATATTATTAGGATTTCATATTTCAATATTTTAAAGTTGATAACCAAAGGTTAAAATTGGGTAAATATACAAATTTAATTATTAGTGTTTACAATAAAATTTAAGATAGTATTATTGCACCGCAAAATCTAAAATTTCAGTTAAATGATAGTTTGTCTTTCCGTAAACTACAAATAAACAAAAATTCACACTAATCTTTTAAACTGAATTCTGACAAATTGAACACCCACTACATATTGTTAAATAGATTTTGATTTGTGATTATCACAAAAACTTAAACAGATAAAATGACGTCATAAAATTCTAAATAATTAGAGGATTCCCCTTAGAAACTGAAATGTATTCCCATTTTGTATTTATTTACGAGCATTAATGAATTAACATACAATAAGCACGTAAACGCTTACATTGATAAAATTGGTAATCAATGAATTAAAAATTTATGGTATGTATAGAAGTGATAACGTAAAGCACTAAGTACTTCAATTATTATTTTTTATATATGTTCTTATATATTAAATAACTTAATAAATGCATAATTTTTATATATTTCATATTTCTGCTTTATAAGCTTTACGAGCTCTTTGATAATTTCTTCGATTTTTCTTTCAAACGGAACATAATTTAAATGTATGTGTACTCTTATACGTATATTATCTTTTTTGAATTCGGCGCCATCACTAAACTCCACCTCCCTTTTATAATTGGTCGGCACGGTGTGCTTATTAACTTCTTGCTGGCCACCTTGTATATGAGAGTAGTTCTTTTGAATCCTATTTGATATAATCAATCTTGACTAGCAATAATGGTGGATTATGTGGTTATTCTGCATAACATAACGGTGTCTACTAGCCATTTTCTGTATTATTTGCTGCCCCAATTTCACGTTATTCCATGTAAGTAAATATATTAAAACTCAAGAAATGTTGATATTTTTAATTTTTAGGTAAATATAACATTTAACCTACCTGAATTTGATATGGTGTTATGTTTTCAGATATTGCATTAATAAATACGCACCCTTCATTTTCATTATAACAATGGACGGTGTACATGAATTGGTTAATCATAATCTGCATAATGCAATGACCAGCAGGTTAATCAAACCGCTAAAAGTTGATGAGATAAAGAAGTTGGAAACTTATATGTAAAGCAAGAGATTGTTGAGAGCACAACCGACGCAACATAGCTGATAATGGATCAAATATTAAGCAAGAAGAAATTGACATAAAAGACGAATTGTTTGTTTCATGCGCAGCAAGCGGAAGCCTCTCAGAGGAAGCATTTGTCCCCAAAGATTTTAAATATGAGCGGAAGATAGGGGTATTGTCTTGGAAAATGTGATAAGTCATGGGAATATATTTCACTCATGTTCTATTTGTGCATATAAAACTGCATGGAAACGTAAGTTAGTTATCCATATGACCACACATACTGGTGACCAACCTTATTTATGTTCTCTTTGTGATTATAAAGCAGCAGAGAAATGTAGTTTAGTTAGACATATGAGAACACATACAGGTGAAAAACCTTATGCATGTTCTATTTGTGAGTATAAAGCACCACAAAAAAATTATTTAGTTAAACATATGAGGAGACATACCGGCGAAAAACCTTATTCATGCTCAATGTGCGAGTATAAAGCACCACAGAAAAATTATTTAGTTAACCATATGAGGACACATACAGGCGAAAAACCATATTCGTGTTAATTTGTAAATATAAAGCTGTAGACAAATATAAAGTTAATTACCCATATAAGAACACATACAGGAGAAAAACCTTATTCATGTTCTATGTGCAAATATAGAGCAAAACGGAAAAATTGTTTAATTACACATATGAGGATACATACAGACGAAAAACCTTATTCTTGTTCTATTTGTGACTATAAAGCAACACAGAAAAATTATTTAGTTAAGCATATCAGAACACATACAGGCGAAAAAACCGTACTCGTGTTCTATTTGCGATATAAATCATCACATAGATCTTCATTAGTTACACATACAAAGACACACACAGGTGAGAAACCTTATTCATGTTCTCTTTGTGAATATAAAGCCATAAAGAGAGGTAGCTTAGTTAACCATATGACGATACATACAGGAGAAAACCTTTTGCATGTCCAATTTGCCACTATAAAACAGTAGTAAGATATAAGTTGGATACCCATATGAGAACTCATACAGGAGAAAACCTTACTCATGTTTAATTTGCAAATATAAAGGAGCACAGAAAGTGCTCTAGTGAGCCATATGAAGACGCATACGGGGGAAAAACCCTTATTCTTGTTCTATTTGTGACTATAAAGCAACACAGAAAAATTATTTAGTTAAGCATATCAGAACACATACAGCGAAAAACCGTACTCGTGTTCTATTTGCGAATATAAAGCATCACACAGATCTTCATTAGTTACACATACAAAGACACACACAGGTGAGAAACCTTATTCATGTTCTCTTTGTGAATATAAAGCAATAAAGAAAGGTAGTTTAGTTAACCATATGACGACACATACAGGAGAAAAACCTTATTCATGTCCAATTTGCAGTATAAAACAGTAGTAAAATATAGTAGATACCCATATGAGAACTCATACAGGAGAAAAACCTTACTCATGTTTAATTTGCAAATATAAAGCAGCACAGAAAAGTGCTCTAGTGAGCATATGATGACGCATACGGGGGAAAAACCTTATTCATGTGATAACTGTGAATTATACAGCAGCAAGGAAGCGTAGTCTAATTCAACATATAAAGACACATACTGGAGAAAAGTTGTAGAATAAGTAGCATATAGGTAGATTAACATAATTTCTGAAGAGGCAGACAGTATGAGCGATCGTACAGAATAGTGGCCTGTGCAACAACTAAATTTGTATAGTATATTATGTAACAAGTTTTATAAACATCACTTTAGGCACGGAGCGGAGTGTAGTGCAAAAAATGCATGGCTTCTGGATTTAGAACGTGATTTTTTTGTAGTAATTGTACAGAGGCATGTCTATCCAGTGAGACTTTGCACTGGCGGGGGTGGACCTAGCGAGCCCGATTTTCACAAGCGAGTGTCGCTAGGTTTAAATCTCAACAGCTGTGTATTGTGGGTTGTTTGTTGATAGGCGTAATAAGCATGAATGGTTAGGAAAGTGAGCGCAGTAGAAGTTTGCCTGGTGTATATGTGTGGTTCTAAACCAATCACCAGCGAGCATTTAGTTCCCTGTCCCGACTGTCATTGCAAAGTCTCGTTGAATAATCTCTAAAAATGTTGTAAGTAATGTACTATGTATAAGAATAAAAATTGCATTATACAGGGTCATTGGAGAGCAAACCCCAATATTTCGATAATGTCTTCAGGGGATCAAAATAAAAGAGAAGTCCTATAAACATAGGACCAATTCTCTACTACCCTTTCAGAGAAATACAGAGGGATTATAATTAGGTTTTAGTACTGAAAACTGGGAGAGGAACTTAAAATTAAAATGGCAGATCGTTTCTACCAATAGCTGGTTTATATATGAAATGTTTTAGCAACCCAAGAATTTGGTTATAAAACGTTCCTCGGAACGAAATTGAAATTGAAATACGCACATGCAGACACCCGAGGTACCCGGTCACTCAGGACGAACAATGTGTTGCGGTCTCAGCTTCTCGGTGTAGACCGTATCAGTAACATGCAAACTGAATTATTGGAAGGACGAAAATTGTAAAACAAAAAAGCCTTTGTATTGCAATTGCAAAGAATAAAAACATGATAAGTAGGCAGTTGATATTATATATTATATTTGTTTTGGTCAGTGGTCACACCGTCTGTATTCAGTGTATTTTTATGTTTCAAACTTGAAATCAAATGAACACCTACAAAGGCGTCAAAAAGCATAAATCACTGACAACTGATAAAAAATCATGCAACTCCGACTGCGTCATGCTCTAAAACAAACACCATTATTATTTGCTGTTCCTCCTCAACTTTCACAAAACCTTATATTAAATAACAGAACACCAAAGGAAATAATAGTCGCATTTATTTTTCGATCTTTAGAACCAACTCGGATTCGTTTCTTTGTACCAAATCCAACCAGTTCAACGCATCACTACTGCCAATTGTCATTTAATATCCTTTCTCTTTAATATCTCCATAGGGGATAAGAATTGAATCTGCGTTTATAAGACTTTTGCTTATTCTGATCTCCACTTATCCAAATATGAGAGTTCCTCCCAATCACCATGTATAAGCTACATACTGACTTATGTAGTTATTTTAAAATTAATTATTGATTTAGAATTTCCAAAAATCTCAAACGCTTTCAGAAACTTGAGCAGCAGTGACAACTTGCAACAATGTCCTTACAAAAAACCATTATTTCTTGCTTCTAGCTTATGCAACCAGCAAGCTGATTCATAAGTTGTAAGTTTTGTGCTGTATATTAGGTACTTTTTTTCAATGTTTCTGCTTCTATACTGTAAAAAATTATTTAAAACATGTCCTTTTAATTGTAAGTGATTGTGTAATATTCTGTATCGTTAATAAATTCTTAAACTTTGGTGTACTTTTATGGTTCTTTCACACTTATATTTTTAATAATGAATCATTCATGGCAGATCATTACGTTTAGGTAGTAACAACTATAGGTACTTGGTATAATTTTCGCAACACATAAAGAGAAATATGCATTAAAAAATTGTAGTACACGATACAACACTTTATTTACATAAATAGAACGAAATAACATCAAATGCATGATAAATACAAATAATAAATTCCATACATTATTGCTGACCTATGTCATGTAGATACGGTTGTCACCAAAAAAAATCGGGTACATCTATTTTTGCCCAGTGTAAACTCAACTTACAGAATAATACCTTAGTAACCTTTATATACCCAACAACTTCAAATAAAGTTTCACGCAGAAACCATATCAAATAATCTTACGGAAATTGACGAAAATGTAAGCAACAAAATAAGAGAAAACTATCATTTTGAAGAATGTATACAAAATTACAACGAGGCAATTGAGGAAGCTTGCACAAAATCATTCTTTCTGTCAAAGCACAAAACGAGGCATGATCAGAAAACTGTACATGATGGGCAGAGGAATTAACACTACTAAGAAAAAGGTAAACGCCCATAGAAGAAGATATCAGAAGACACAAAATAACGAAGAGCTAAAAGAGAAAGGAAACAATCATACTTCGAGAGTAAAAGAAGATACACAAAAAAAATTAGTGTACAAACCAGTGGCAGAGAAAGTAAAAAGCAATTTAACATTAACAACAACTCAAAAACAAAATGGACAATACACAGAAGATATCAAAGAAACATTAGAGCATATGATGGATGAATTTGTAATGAACGACGACCTAAAATAAGATAGTTATAACAACAAACAATAAGAAATCGTGTTAAAGAACCACCAAATACACAAAATGATGACTTATTTCGGCAAGAAGTAATAGAAACTATCCTGCAAAAACATGGATTCCAGAATATCTCCAGGAATAGATGGTATCACAAGTAATATATTATTAAGAATAACAAAAAAGTTTCCATTAATCGTAACAGAAATTTACAATTAGTGCCTAGAGAGATCGCATTTTCATAAGAATTGGAAATATCGCTAATAACACCGTTAATAAAGTCAGGAAAAGAAAGCGCAGATGGAGTATCAAAGTACCGACCTAATAGCTAATTAATGTGAGTGGTGAAGTCTTAGAAAAGTTACTTATACAAAGAATAACGAGCCTTTATTCAAGTAATTTAATGAATACAAACCAGTTTGGATTCACGCCAAATAAAAGTACCGTGGAAGTAAAACGATTCGTAGCAGAGAGCTTCAGGTGCGCCTAGACTTCAAAGGAGTTTTTAATGCAGCGTGGTGCCTAGCAATATTAAATAATATGAAAGAATTAAATTCCCGAAAAGCTTATATAATCTGCCAACAAACTATTTTAACGACAGAATGCCATTTTAATTAGAAAAGTAAAAAGAGTATGCCCGCAAGGTTAATGCTTCGGGCCAGGATTTCGAAATATTACTTTTCGAGGCAAAATCACTAATTAGGTCAGAAATTGATGTGGGATATCTAACAATAGCAGTGAGTTATTTTCAAATCTATCATTAGGTGGCAGTGTAACGTCCTACTGGAATGGTAGCTCTTTTTGCCTGGGCCATGGCCTACTAACACAAAAAAGTAGTCGAAAATAAACGCGTATTGTTCTTCATATAGGGTGTCAACAATTTTATTAGACAAGTCATAACTTCTAGAGTATTAGGTATATCAAAATGAGATTTGGTATGGACAAATGGTATAGGGGGAGGAGAGTTTTCGCATATTTTTCACTTTCTGGTCACTTCTGGTTTTACCGGAAATGGCTCCGGTTTCGAATTTTCAAATGGAACACCCTGTATATTTTATATTTTTGGATTTCTGAGACAATCCTCGATCAGAATGTGACATTTTAGACATTTTTAAGCCTACTTGATTTTTTTAGAGACACTTTTAGTATTGCATCTAGGTGGCCATGATTGGACGCAAACTAATCTAAGGACCTCAGGTGATGTCAGAAAATTACAATCGCAAAGTTTTAGTGATTAGTATGATAGATAGGAATAAGACAAGTTGACAAAATAACATTTTCGTGTCTAACTATTTTTTTTTAAATGGCGACCCTTTTTTGACAAGCACTTTCCGAAAAGAGGATATTTTGGCCAATCTAACGATACTAATTTATTTGTGATTGGATTAAAAATAAGCTCATAAATTAAATATTTCTTAGCAAAATACTGGATAATAATTTATTTTCTTTTGTCAGGTGTGCCATGGATAGGCAGATGCATAATACCTATCCTGTCCCTATACCATTTAGCTACGAGTATACCAAATCTCATTTTGATACACCTAATACTCTAGAAGTTATGACTTGTCTAATAAATTTCGTTGACACCCGGTATATTACAAAATAAAAATTAAATATGTTTGCTTAATTTAACAAAACTGTCGACCGTGTACAATAAATATTCCGTTTACGGACGTTTTAACGCCTAATAGCGGCTGCAACCCTTCAGTCCTTAGTAGCGGCTCTTGGAGTTCCATTAGCTTCATCAGAGAGCGTAGACGGTCTGGTTTCTTGCAGGATCTCGCAAAAATGGTGGCTGGTTCTGCAGGCAGACAGAAAATTATTTTATGCTAATAAAGGTCGTGTTGTGTGAGAAATAAATTGATATTAATTGGTGAATCTGAGTGCCCCAGTGCTTGTGTTTTAACGGTGAGTTTCCCTTTGTTCGGATTAGGATATTATACTTTGTAATGAGGCAACCCCGCATTTTGACAGCTGATCCGAGAATTCGTTTTATAGCGAAAATACGAGGTGCCGCAGAAGTTTGAGAGTTCACGTCGTGTTCGATGTCACAAACTTAAAGCTCACTGGAGGATATCGAGTAATCCCAAGCAGGAGGTCTGGGAAAAGCTACGGGAAGATGGGAACTAGGAATGCACTCTCCGTGGGCCGGGGGTGCACGTGGTTCGAACTAGTTACAGATCAACGCCAACTTTAACCGAATTCTAGGTGGATGGTGGATGCCTGTCGCAGATCAGCGCCTAAGCATTCACCAGGGCAGGATAAGGGTTAACTAGTCGCACGATCAGCGCCAAGCTAACTCGGGGTCTCGGAAAAGGGGTCGGTTATGCACGTCACTGGAAGCAGCTCCTTGTGCACAACCCAGGTAGGTTTTTCGGGGAAAGAGAGGTTGTTGGTTCAGGCAGGCGGACTGAGAAGAAGTTGTTTATTCTACCTATTCTACCCGGAGCTTGTGCTTTTATACAGTTTTAGGGCCCGCGTTATCACAAATTTCGAGTGGGGATTTTAATAGTGAGGAAAACGGCTGCGTTGAAGACACGCGTCACGGAGATGACGGCATGCAAATTTTGAATAATTAAAATTATTTATTTGTTAAAAATTTTCATCGGAGTTATAGCTACAGCAGCACAATCCAGATTTATGATATTCAAGTAACAGTTGCCGTGTTCCTATACCTCGCAAGCGCAGGCAGTGTTAAAATGACGACCAGGTTTGAACAGTGTACTGTGGAAGAGCAGCATGCCATTATACGTTTTTCTGGGCAAAATGACTTCCTGCAAATGATATCCATAAGAAAATGTAGAGTATTGTTGCTGCTTCGGGATGCAATTCGAAGAAAACGACCAGGCCTATTGACGAGATTGCATCATATTAATGCCAGGCTTTATTCGGCCCGATTCAACCAGGAGAGAATTGACGAATTATGATGGCAACTTCTTCAGCGCCCGGCTTATAGTCCCGATCTAGCCCCAAGCGACTATCATCTCTTAGGGTCCACTAAAAAAGCATCTTGGTGGCAAACGTTCCGCGGATGATAATGATGTTGAACGTGAGATGCTCATGTGGCTGAAACATCAGCCCAAAGACTTTCTGCGGCAGGTATTCGGGCATTGATAAAGCAATGGGATAAGTGTATTAATGTAGGTGGAGATTCTGTTGAAAAATAAAACTTGTTTTCAGCTAAGTATTTTGCTGGGTATTTTTTTAACACTTTTGTGACCTAATTACTGTCGTTCCCTCGTATAATTCTCTTCTGAATCTAGATTACAAAAAAAATACAAACAAATGCGATAACGTTTGCAGACGACTTAATAGTGGTAATAAAGAGGCAGACGGTAGCCGAAGTGGAAAACGTAACAAATATAGAATTGCAAAGGATGTTAAGATGGGCACAAGAAAACAAAATCGACTTTAACGAGGACAAATCAAAAATAATGTCAATTACACGGAAAAGAACCTCGAGAAATAAAAAATTAAGTGTCAACCTTAATTACGAAGAATTGGAACAAGTGAACAAGTGCAACACCTAAAATATCTATTAATCTATATTGACGAGAAATTTAATTTTAATCAACATATATTACATATTAAAGAGAAATGCACCAAACCAATGAATATTTTATCTAAATCGGCAAACAATTTTATGGGAACTAGAACAAAACTCCCTAAGGACCATATAGTATGTATCAAGAAGCGATTCTGCCGATCATAACATATGGAGCTGCTGTGTGGGAAACAGCATTAACAAAGTCGTCAAATAAGAGAAAATTGAGAAGGATTTAGAGGTTAACGAATATAAAAATATTGAAGGCATACCGAACCATCTCTTATGAAGCGTCTGTATACTTGCGGGCACTACACCAATAATGTTCAAAGTCCAAGAAAAATGCAGAAATATATCGAAGAAGAAATACAATTAGAACAAGACAAAACAGCAATAGAAATCAAGAAAGGAACACTGATAGAAAACGGATGCATTCAATCAACCGCCATATTAAATTTTCGGATTTTTATTGAATATTCATAAAAATCAATAATGTATCCCCCTAAATTCACTCTCGAAAATTAAAATAATAAGCTTTCAATAAATTTTCTAGATTTAAATTTACTCCGACAAACTAATGGGAATATCCTAACTAACTGGTTCGCAAAGACATTAAAACTAACAGATATTTAAACTTCAACTCTAACACTACCATTAAATATAAAAAAAGTGTCATAAATTGTTTAGTTGACAGAGCTATAAAATTATCTTCCAAACAATTCCACAAAAAAAATTTAGAAATCATCACACATATGTTAACTATTAATGATTACCCTACTAATTTTATTAATAAACAAATTAAAAACCGTATTAATAGTATTAATAACAAGGGGTCGAGCATTGCCAGCTGAACTGAACGGCTATAAACGCTGTGAAGATTCATGCCGAGGCAGCGCAGGCAAGTTGATCAGGTCTTGCACTCCCCGCCTGACAACAAGGAAGACCGCAGGGTATCACTGGCAACGATCAGTGATATGCGATCCTAGCGATTGCATCCTTCTCGTGGTGGCCCCGTTGAGACTGAACCCCGCGGATCTAGACTGGGAAGTCGATAAACATTCCCCAAGCCAGCTGTCGTGTCGTGGCTAAGGGTCTGCTACTTGGGATAACGATGCCGGCAAAGACGAACCTCTGGTCACGTCATTGCCGTTATACCATACATGGATATCTCTGCTGTAGGCATGTATTACGGGAGATATCTGGTGCTGGGGTCTTGGCTTCACCGCCCGGACCAAGAGGAGAAAACCTCAATAAAAATCCTAAATCTCACGGCGGGGACCAGGCTCAAGAGATGCATGGCTGTCTAGAAAATCAGCCTTTCTGGTTCCAAAATCCCCTTTCGAATGTGTTATGCGACCCGTGCAAAGCAGAGCACCAGCAGTGTAGGCGCAGGGGCTTATAATATGCGTCATGAACGGAGCCTTCTGGATACAGGCGCCCTCCAGAAGTATTTAGCCAAACCTCTTACAGTTGAATTAAATACTCACTTGTATGGATTTAACAACTGCTTTTTCACAGGGTGAAGACGACACACTGATGGAGTCATCACCGCTTCGACCACTGATGCTCAGACTTCGGTGACCGAGATAAAAATGGAACAGTGTGCCTCTACTGCAGAGTTGACAGTCCAGACTTCCAGTCAAGGACAGTCTTCCGAGCAGGAAAAGGCCGCAACCGGAGCGGACATAGCCGATAAACTAGGCAGTGTCCCTCAAAAAGGTCCAACTTACAGCCAAGGAACGCAGAGAACGCGCCAAGCGAGCCTGCGAAGCCAAGGGCATTAAGTACGACCCAAACTTTAAAAGAAAGCAGAAGATGGAGAAGAAGAGGGCAGCAGACCCAGCTTCGAAATCTGAAAAACCTGCAAACCAACCAGGGACAAAAGAGGCAACGCTCTGACGAAGCCACTCCCTCCCCGGCAAACGCCAAAAAGAGGCCCAGGCAGAAAGTAGACAAGCCGACCTCACCAAAGGCAAGCACGAGCAAGCTTGATTTTGCTGAGGCAGCCACTACGGTGAAGATGGCCATCTACCCTGCTGCATATCCAGACGTCAAACTGACAAAGGAACAAGGTGACCTAGTCAGAGATAAATCTCATCTCCAGATGGAAGAAGAAGAGAACACACCTATCTTTACCAGCCACTATCTCGAAGCTGGTACATACGTGGTTGCGTGCAAGGACGAACTCACAAAACACTGGTTAAGTGAGCAAGTACCTAAGCTGCACCCGTGGACTAATGCCAAGCTGGAGGTAAAAGAGCGGGCAAAAGTTATTAACTCCGTCCGGGTAGTGTTCAACGTCCCCAAGTGGTACGACAAAAAGAAACCCGAGGTTATTCTACGTTTGATCGGAAAACAGAACAAACGGAAGGCAGATCTCCAAACCGATACCTGGAGAATACTCAACGTCACTCCACTAGAAGATGGCGGTAGAACGTTCGCAGCAATGATAGATGACAGGGCAAAACAAGCACTAACATCCATCAACTGTGTAGCGCACCTAGGCCTCAACAAGGTCACTTTCCTTATCCGCTCCAAGGATGGGAAAGAAGAACCTGAAAGTAGTGCAAATTAACCTCCACCACTGCAAAGCAGCCACTGCAAATCTAAGCAGAAAGCTGCTAGCAGATGACATCGATTTAGCACTGATCCAAGAACCATGGATAGTTAAGGGACAAGTCCGTGGATTAGGGGGTGCTAAAGATAAGCTTATTTATAATCATGCAAGTCCTAGAACATGCATACTTATAAGAAATAATCTAGACTGTTTACCACTAATGGAATTCTGTTCTAGAGACATAACCACAATTGAAATAAAATGGAATAACGATGAAGGTTGTGACCAAGCCATTATAAGCTCCGTCTACCTTCCATCCGATTCCAGGGACCCACCGCCTAGCGAGGAACTAGAGAACCTAGTATCATCTGCCTCCCAAGACGATCTAGACCTCATCCTAGGCTGCGACGCAAACTCTCACCACACCATTTGGGGCAGCACCAACTGCAACATAAGAGGTGAGTCACTTTTAGAATTTATCTTAACGAACAATCTAGTAGTAGTCAATAAAGGTAACACTTCAACCTTTTATAACTCTAATAGACATGAAGTTATAGATATTACCATAACCACTATGAGAATTAGTCAATCAGTGAATAAATGGCAAGTTTCAGACGAACCATCACTCTCTGACCACAATTATATAACCTTTGAACTGTCTCAACGGGAAGTAAGCCAAAGAGTTTACTACAACCCAAGAAAGACAGACTGGGACCTATATAAACAAAAACTACAAGAGAAGATAGAACACCTAAAGTTCAGATCTCCCAATAAAGTAGTTTTAGACTCAAATGCTGACCGGTTAAAAGAGGCCATGATTGACTCCTTTCAGAGTAGCTGTCCTCTAATAGACCCAAGTCAGCAAAGAGCAAAAAAACACACAAATTGGTGGAATAAAGACCTAGAAAAGACCAGACAAGAAGTCAGACGTCTGTTTAACAGGTCTAAAGCCACAAATAACTGGGAGAACTATCACAAGGCTCTCACAGACTATGGCAAAAAGATCAAGGCAGCTAAGATAGCAGCCTGGAAAAAGTTTTGCCAGGAGGTGGAGACCACGCGATCCACAGCTAGACTCCACAAAATCATCTCAAAGCAAGCCATGAACCCAGTAGGCACTCTTAAAAAAGAAAGCGGAGAATACACTACAACGGAAGAGGAGACTTTATCTCTTTTGATAAAAACTCACCTACCCGGAGCAGTGGAACAACCTACTCTGGCTGAACCCAATCATACCCCTAGGAGGGAAGACTGGGAAACAGCTAAGAGAATAGTCAGCAAAGAAAGGATTAGATGGGCAACTAGCCTCTTCAGCCCTTTCAAATCTGCTGGAAACGACGGCATACAACCCGTAATGCTGCAGAAAGGGATAGATATACTGCTGAACCCACTCAAAGACATGTTCCAAGCAAGTCTTGCCTTAGGCTACATTCCCCAAGCCTGGAGAGTGACTAAAGTAGTATTTATCCCTAAGCCTGGTAAGAGCAGCTATGCAGAAGCTAAATCTTACAGACCTATCAGCCTAACGTCATTCCTCCTTAAAACGTTGGAAAGATTAGTAGACAGGTACTGGAGGGAGGAAGCCCTAACTTCACTCCCGATTCACAAATATCAACATGCTTACCAAACAGGGAAGTCATGTGAAACCGCCCTACACCAACTAGTGTGGAAAATTGAGAGAACCTTGGAGTACAAGGAGTACGCAGTCGGAGCATTTCTAGACATAGAAGGTGCCTTCGACAACACCTCCTACCACTCTATTGAAAGAGCAATGACAAATCATCAGATCGATAACACCACGGCAAGATGGACTATGGCAATGCTCAACACTAGAGTTGTAAAAGTCAAGTTATTTGACAAGGAAAAGACAGTGCAGGCGACAAGGGGATGTCCACAGGGAGGAGTTCTTTCTCCACTCCTGTGGTGCCTCACAGTTGATGAACTGCTGATCCAACTCAATAACAAAGGCTACTACACTCAAGGATACGCTGATGACATTGTCATACTGATTCAAGGTAAATACCAAAGAACCGTAGACAATGTAATGAAATCAGCACTAAAGATAACCGAAGAGTGGTGTCTAGAGAATAATCTTAGAATTAATCCCAGCAAAGCCACTCTCGTTGCTTTCACTCGTAGAAAGAACATCACGAACAGAATCAACATAAAACTGTTTGAGACAAATGTCAACTGGGAGAACGAGGTTAAGTACTTAGGTTTAACCATCGATTCCAAACTAACTTGGAACTCCCACTTAGACAAAACAATCACCAGGTGCATACAAACATTAGTAATTGGGAAAAGAGCCATAGGTAGTACGTGGGGGCTCAAACCGGAACTGACCCTCTGGCTGTACAAAACCATGGTTCGACCAATAATTTCATATGGAATAATCGCCTGGTGGCCCAAAATAAAACAAGCAACTGCGATCCACAAAATCAGCAGAATACAATATCTAGCTAATCGGTGCATCACTGAAGCCTTTAAAGGCACCTCAGGACAAGCACTGAATGCTATTTTAAACCTGCCACCTCTGCACATCTTCTTGGAAGGTGAAGCCAGAATGGCAGCCTACAGATTACAAAGTACCGGTCACTGGATGACCACAGCTAATAATCTAGGACATGGCAAGATCATGTCACACATCAACAAACCAATATTAGAAATGGGTTCTGATCTTATAATCAAAGCCTATGACTTTGAAAAGAATTTTACTGTACACACAAGTTGGAATCCGGACCAACTACCAACTCCAACAAATAAGAACATCATTTTTTACACTGATGGATCTAAGTTTGAAGGGGGTACAGGCTCCGGTGTGTACAGTACCAATCCTAGAACCAACGAAAAAGTCAGTCTAGGAAAGTTTTGTAACATCTTTCAGGCTGAAGTACAAGCTATTAACGTATGCGCAAACATCAGCATAGAAAATAAGCTGCTCAATCGAAACATACACATTCTCTCAGACAGTCAGGCAGCACTGAAAGCGCTAAACGCTTTCAGTACTTCATCGAGACTGGTCAAGGAATGCAAATCTAAACTTCAAACCTTAAGCCAGGGAAATACAGTAAAATTATGCTGGATCCCAGGTCACCAAGGTATTGAAGGAAACGAAAAGGCGGACAAGCTCGCAAAAGAAGCAGCCCGTAATGCAATGACCGGTCCAGAACCTGGTCTAAGCATTCAGAAAAACCAAGCCCGCTCAGCCATTAATGAGTGGGTCAATACCGCACACCAACTAAGGTGGAGAAACTACAATCAAGCAACACACTGCAAAAGATTGCTAAAAACTCCGAATCCACAAACCACCAAAACTCTGTTGAGACTGAACAGAACTCGAATCAAGCAAGTAGTCAGTCTACTAACAGGCACTGGAGCATTCAGAGAATTTATGCACAGGATCAATATCTATAGAGATGAACCTGTTTGCAGACTATGCCAAGAGGATGATGAAACAGCCTATCATATCCTCTTTGAATGCCCAGCATTAGAGCGTAAAAGACACCAACTCGATTGGAGCCTTAACTCTATTGACAACCGCAAGCTAGTAGGGGACATTGCAAGTCTAGTAAAAGATACGGATGTCGGCCTGCTAACTTGAAAACTCCCGACAGTACAAAAAGCCCAAAGGGCTGACGTGCGCATGCCAGCAAAAGGCAGTCGTGAAATATAATCTAATCTAATCTAATCTAATTAATAACAAAAAGAAAATTAACCTTTCAATAAACCTACAACCTAATTGTTTTGGCAATGATTTCAATATCACTGATACATCACCTTAGAATAAATACATATCTATAAATTATATTCCTGAACTATCTGAAAAAATTAAAACAGAATTGAAAAAATATAGTATAAATACCGTTTTTAAAAATTACAACACTTTTGGCAATATGTTTTTTACCAATTTAAAAGACAAAACTGAAACTAATATGCAATCCAATCTTGTTTATCAAATTAACTGCAACAATTGTCCATCTACTTACATTGGACAGACGAAACAATTACTAAAAAACAGAATTAACCAACATAAATATTCAATAAAAATCAATAATGTATCCCCCTCAAACAAAAAAACTGCTTTAACTGATCATGCCCCTGAAAATCACCATAAATTTAATTTCAATACACCAAAAATTTTACATAAAGAGAGTAACTTAAAGAAACGGTTAGTTTTGGAAATGATTGAAATACAACGAAGCCCTACTGCTATAAATTATAAAACTGATATTGAAAACCTAAGTTCTATTTATCATAACCAATTAATTAATTTTTTCTACAGCCGTGATTTTAAACTGTTTTCAAGGGTCATATGCGGCGTGTTTTATGTTGTCTATAAAACACGCCATTCCATTTATAGCACGGAGTAGGTACTTTAAGAGTTTATAAAACCCTTCGAAACAGTTTAAAATCACGGCTGTAGAAAAAGTATTGAAGCCAACTCGTGTTTTACAGTTTAAAAATCTCTGTCGATCATAAAATTCTCGCTTCGCTCGAATTTTAACATGATCGACCTCGATTTTTAAACCCTCTGTAAAACACCAGTTGCCTTAATAGCTATAAAAACATTTTACAAGTGTATTATTTCTCTCATAATTTATGTTCTGCTTTTATCCTTAAAATAAAAATAAATTCTAATCTATGCTTCACTTTGTAAAATTTCATAATTTTTAAATAAATACGACCCTGTTACATGTCAAATAACATTTCCAAATTTTGCACTCTGCACATTACATTAAACTTATAAGAAACAGCCTTGCATTCTCACATGTATATTGCTTGCATGCAAAATGTTAATTTGTTCGTGTCTTTAATTTGTGGGGTTGATTATTTTCCCCTGTTTTCGTCTTTTTAATGTGTCATAACTATAACTTGTCGTAATTATAATGCCTTCATGACTTCCATATACAAGTAAGTTAGCAAGTTGTTGTTAATATTGTGTTCGCTCATCTAATTTTTTGACTTTTCTAATTTCAGCACGGCAAATTTCAATTTCATTATATTATAAATCGAATACTGAAGAAGCTAATACCATTAGCGAAACGTATATTATTTCAATATTCATTAGATCTAATATTACGACAATATGATTTTTATTTATACTATATAAAAATCAAGCTTATCTCTTATTGAATTGATATAATTATCTCCATTAACATTTTAGATTAAACATGTTTGAAGGATTTGGCAATTGAGGTCTGGTGTCTTGTCCTTGTGCGGGGTCCTTGGTGCTGGTCGGTGGAATGCTTTGGGAGAGTGGTTTTGTATACGGTGTTGGCGATAAGAGACAACGACTAGGGTCTGTTTGGATCCATGCTGTGAGGAAGCTTGTTATGGGCCAAAAGTCACTTTTCGTATTAATTTAACGATTTGCCTTATCCTTGCCTAATTCAAGGCACTTTGCACATTTCGCTCTAACTATTTACCCTATATCGGACTAATCCTAGATCTAACTTACTTTAAATAGCCTAATTTCAGTTACCCATTTCCTCAAGTAAAGTTACTGCAGGTTAGGCCTCACGTTGTACGCGTGCTATGTTGGTTGCAGATGCGATTTTTCTGCAAATTTGGAATTCTGGGCCTAGCTGTCAATTATCATTAGCCATTTTGACTTGTCAGAAGATGGATGTGGTGAAAAGCATCTTTGGTTAATCGATGCACGAATATTTGTAATTCGGTTTTGTCACGCTCATCCTAGCATGAAAATGTATATTTTGGTGTGAATTTTGTCCGGGAGACGTCCCCGACGTTTTTGTTGTGATACATTTCAAGCACGGACTTTTGTCCGGAATTCATCTGACAAGCACATGTAATTACTTGGGCGATTCGGAGCAGAACACCTAACGGTATGCTATTTTGACAATTATTGGTTATATTTCTAAGGCGGAATGTTGTCCCTTTTAGCTCCCCTTTGGTACGGGCGGTGAACGCACTCAATTCCCTTTTGGTACGGGCGGTGAACGCACTCAGATTAGGAAGCAGTCCTTTAGTATGAACTAACGCATCTCTGTTGGTGTGCTGCGAGCTTTGTACATGGTGGCGCAGAGCTTTTCGAGGCGTTTGGTTGATGGATTTGGCCCCTCTTGGAGAGCACTTTCTCCAGGCAGTTGCTGCAGTCGACTGGCTGTGAGTTTGGGAGATTTCCAGTCCCTAAAACAGGCTAGCAGATTTACTGGCCCGAGATCTCTACGTTACCTGCAGTAAAGCCCGTTGGATCACCTGGCTTCCTCGACATCGTGCAGCAGGCCTCCGATTTAGCACGTTCGTCACCTGGTGAAGTCAAGGTCTGTCTTTGCAATTCCTTAAGCGTTCTTGTGCAGTTTTGAGCTCGACCAACTTAACCTGTGTTATAGGCCTCATTTTAATGTGTGTTTAATTATTATTTATTGTAGCGTTTGGGCTACGGCCAGATTTTGATAATTGATTAAATTTACTTACTTTAATGTTGTGATAACTCACCTGCAGTTTAAAGTAAACCTATTTTGTTGTATAACATCTTAATATTTGTAACTTTGACATTTCAAGCCTCCATTAGAGTTCAGGCTGTGTCTAATGTAGATGCATAGGGACGATAAGGTTTCCCTTATGTAAATTTTGTGAAGCAATTCTTGCATACGCCTTATTTTAGACTCGATCTCAGTGGAGAGATCTGTCAGTTCAGTTGAACTTGGCTTAGTGCGGCCCCATTTTGCAAGAAATTAGCGAAATCAGTCCGATCGGTGTTTAAGCAATTATGCCCCTTGTTACGGTTCAAAAGTCATTTACAACTATTTAGCTAATTATTTGCCCTAATCTTGGTTAAAACTAACTTTTGCCATATTTTCCTTCGAGTTTAATTTTTCTTACAGCATTACTGAGCATTTAGATCTTCTGAAAGTCACATTCCAATCTAAGTAAACCATATGATAAGAATTACAGGTCTGAGAGCCCCTGGTGTGTAGGCTTCACTTTATGCATATCTGAACCCCCCCCAAGACTTGATTTTTGGTTTTATCAGTTTTGGAAACCATTTTGGCATTCGCCATTTTTGTGCTGTTAAAGACAGGTGCTTTGAAAATTCGCGTCTTGGAGACGTAACTTTATTGGATTTATTCAAGCGCATCCTGTGTAGGAAATCGCTTTTGGTGTAATTTTGGATTCCGAGGTGGTCTGGATTAGGCCCCGAGGATGTTATTTGCTGTGATCTCCTAGCCCAGACTTTGTTTGGGGATTTTGCTTTAGCAGCACATGGTCAACCTCCTTGGCGAAACTCAGCCGTGAAGATCTGAAACGGGTATGTGGTTTTTCTAGGTTCGTT